>CM039594.1:1238501-1458474 GCA_022457205.1 Saccharum spontaneum | reverse complement strand
GACCAAATTGATCAAGGAACCCAAGGAAACCCAAAAAGGGTGATCAAAACAGGGTCCAATTTAAGTCAACTTCCTTCCTAGACCTTCCCCATACGGTTAGCTCCAACTTTTATTAAGAGGTCCAAACCAAGTTGCTTAATAAAAATTGGAGAACGCAGAATGCCAATCAAGTTGTTACTAATCTCGGACTTAAATATTCTAAGTCTGAAAACAGCTGCAAATTCAATCTTCAAGCCTCCGTTTCACTTCCTTCCGAGCTGATCATGGGCCAAAAAGGAAGTTTGTTCACCACAGAATACTCTCCAACTTTGATTAAGAGGTCACAGCCATTAAGGTTATGGATTAGCGGCTAATTAACGTCCAAGTTAGCATTGTCAACATATTTGACCATGATCAAGGAAACCCAAAAAGGGTGATCAAAACAGGGTCCAATTTAAGTCAACTTCTTCCTAGACCTTCCCCATACGGTTAGCTCCAACTTTTATTAAGAGGTCCAACCAAGTTGCTTAATTAAAAATTGGAGAACGCAGAATGCCAATCAAGTTGTTACTAATCTCGGACTTAAATATTCTAAGTCTGAAAACAGCTGCAGATTCAATCTTCAGCCTCCGTTTCACTTCCTTCCGAGCTGATTCATGGTATGCTCCAAAAACAAAGTTTGTTGTACTCAAAATAAACTACAACTCTTATTAAAGAATCATCAACCAGTTCGTCTTGGTTAGGAAACTACATAGCTCCAAAGTAGAGTACCCCGAAACTAAAAATCACTCAGGACTTAGCCAAATTTCTGGGCTCCAAGACAGCACTGTATTGAATATTGTGAGCTATTTTTGACTAGGTTAGAGGCCAAACTAGCTCTTGACCATTAAACAAAGTTTGTTCCTCATGACATGGACTACAACTTTTATTTAAGGTCCATCATCAAAACTGGTATATAACATATAGTTCTACTTTGATCAAAGTAGTATCATGATAAAGCTTTAAACTAGGGTTTTAGTCCAATTGAGCCATTTTCTTGGCATTTGCTCAACATGAACCCTTCATGACTTTTCTTGTAGAGTTCATCTAAAGTCATTTGGGCATATTTACAAGGTTTGGTTGATGATCTATAATTCTATTCACTTAATGGTACAAATTCCAATAGGAATGGAACTTATCATTTCATGTGACTTTTTGATTCCAAACTTCATGAAACTTTTCCAGGGATCAATATAGATAGTTATTGATGTGAGACATGTGAAGATACTTTGATAACAACACCCAAGCATATACCTTTTAATTGAGCCTATATGTAAGCAAGGGTACAATATCCAAGTTTAGGTTACGGCTTATTTCCATAGGTTTGACGTTGACAACGTCATCTCCACTAATCTATCATGTTTGAGCTTAAACCCACTAACTTAATTGGTGATAAACACCTGAGTGTTACAACGCCCTCCCCCCTTAAAAGAATCGCGTCCCGAGATTCGGAATGGAAGACCTTGAAGGAAGAGAGGCACGGTATCTAGTTCCCAACATCTGCTATAGCATTCAGCAACAAAGCTTCAACATATCGGTGGACAATTGGTCAAAGGCACTTTCTGATACTTACTCTTTATGGTAAAATTTGTCTGAAGAATTTCCTTCATTGACTTCCATGAAGCATTGTTACTTTGGGAGGAATTCAAGATAGCCCGTACTGCATGCTTAGTGTACGGAGATCATTTGGTCCATGAGTGAACCACTCACAAGCATCTGACTCTCTAATGAGCACAACATAGGCCATATGAACTTGACACTAGACCGAAATAATCAGAAGTATACTCGTTGAAATGACTTTATGTCACAAAGTTTGAAAAGCAGTCCTCTACCAAAGTGGCTTGAGCACAACTTTCCAAAGGGGTGAGATCGTAGACGACAAACACCCTTAGAGGCTATAGGATACTGACTAACCAATAGACAAGGTCTATGTTGAGTCGTAATTGTTCAATCATTCAGATATCAACTAATGAAAAGCTACTTACTATTCCATGTGTGCAATTCTCTTTCTCTGATGACAACATTGTATTATCTGAGTCTATTGAGAGAAAAGTGAATATGATAGCTGACTTTGCTGACTCCGTATTTTCTGCCAAATTTTACCTAAGAACATTCTCTTATTCAAAGGCAACGGTTATCTGGGTTGAATTAGATGTAACCTCTTGGGTAAAAACACGTATAAGGTACCAAAGCTCAGTAAGTATTAGCAATTATTGCTAGAGAAGCATATAGCGAGGTCTGGCAGATAGCAAAAGTTGCCAGTATTTACCAACTTCTGTAAATAGCTCACTACCGAGCAAGTGAGTACAATCCCCTTCGTGAGGCAGTTGCACAGGCAAGTTGAGTTTGACTTACAACGTAGTGAAACAAGCTTTGTCAGGCTAACTTTTCACTATGAGGCTTCCTCTTTAGGATCAAATAGCAGTTCTAAGATGGGAAATCTATTGTTTGACACTTTTCAAATTGCTTTCGATTCGCGATGGTATAAGGCTACTCGTACATTGTTGATACGAGAAAGCAAAAGCAACGAAAGAGTGTAAACTAGTATCTATGGGACCTCAAAAGGGCCATCCAACAGCAGATCTCGACCATTAATTTACATACCAATCCGATGATGCACACGTTTTGAACTTGCGGGTTACTTTTGCAAGGCAAAACACATACTCCGCCTAGAGGACATTCTCACAAGGATAAGGAACCATTTCTGAATATTCCTCAATACTTCATCCAATAGAGTTCTGAACAAAACCATTTGTGGCACCTAGGGGCACAGGAACGCTGATCGAAATTAGGGCATGCTTTCTGTAATTCTTCACTTTAGCTAATAAAACACTTTGCACTACCTGTGTGATTGTCCAAGATGGAATTGACTTGATTACAATGGCTCTAGAAGATAGAGTATCACTTAAGTTATTGGTTAGTTGATTAACTTCTTGTTGGTTATGGCTTTGTAAGACATAGCCTTCGTAGCTACCAAGGAGTCGTTACCTAACTGGAGATTAACCTTCCTACTGGTAACTAATTAGTTGTCTCTCAACACTAAAAGTTCCAAATCTTCATTCTTTATCACAATAATTGTGGTTGATACAAAGCAGATGGTTGCCATCGAAGTCAGCAGATAAGGAGTCACACCAGAGATGGTTGATTTCGACGGTATGGCCATTATGCATACAAAGGGTAAAACTTGCATAATGTGACGATCGAGTCTTATCCAACGGATGACTTGTCCAGTAGTAAGTGTTGTGTGTCCTTTTTATCCAACAGGAATGAGATACTTTTCTCACTAGATGGAGGTCGTCAATATTGGGATAACTAAGTAAAGTCACTTGTCTACCACCTATTGCAGTTTGTTAAAGTTTGTCAGTGACCTATTCTTCAAAGGTTATCCTCTTAGCAACTTCAGAAGGAAACTCCACTACTTTCGGTCTAAGATATGGATCTTACGATACGATATGGAGAGATAAACAAGAAAGAAACACGAGAAAATAACACATTGATTGTCGTTTGATAATGGATCATGCTAGAAACCATGGTACCAGCACGTGCCAAGCAGCCAGCCATGTGTCTGCAGCCACAGAAGGCCCTTGGTTTCGTCGCGACACCATCAGCAGCTACTCATAACACCATTACTAAACGCACAACGAAAGTGAAATTTCAAGTGGCACTAATGGGTTGTAAGAACAAGCACCATACAAGGAGGGATAGCAAGCAAAGATAGTCACAAGGTTTAGAATCAACAAGGAGGTATCCATAGATCAAAACACAGCACAAGAGACCATAGCTCAATTGCCGAATGCGACTAAGTATGAGATTTTTGCTTAATTCCACGCATGCCTTGCGTCCTGCCAAGGTGATGACAAGATGAAAGATTACCATGAGATTTGGTCATGTTAGACAACAACATGAGATTAAGACTGGTAACCATCCCGAGACTTGGGAAGGTTAGGAATGGATTAAACCAACTTTAAGGGCAAAAATTAGTATGTAATCAGAGATTGAGTCGATAAGGTAGATACACGAATTTGCAAGCAAATGATTTTGATGCCACAGCAAAGAGACGTTGCATCACGCTAGCTAATCTTTGGGAGAGGCAACCAGGAGGTCCAACATGGATTTGGGTACGGTCTCCACAACTGGCAACGTACGAACCATGGTCAAGGGCTAGCTATTCACGGTTCTTAAGTATCAATTTTAATTATCCAATAAATAAGGAAAAGGACCTATATGCAAGCAACACCTAGAATTAGGGTTTGATCTGACAGAATTCCACGAGTTTTGTTGTTTATCTGTTTCTGCAGGGGGTTATCAGGAAATACAAAGGAAAGGCCCACACGTCGGAATTACATAGAGATATTAAGCCCGGCTTGTCGGTGACTACTTCGAGGTTGTACCTGCAGGATCAAGTTCTCCTAACCCGAGGCTTGCTCCTAGGGTTCTTCAGTATTTCGACTTCTAAATTCTAGTAAGTTCTTTGTTTTATTGTTCTTTGGTTTATGAGTTTACTTTAATCTCTTCGCATAGAGTTTAGAGTAATCATCTCTAGCGTAAACGAGGTGTTTGGGCTAGGATACTCATAGATATCCCCTGTCTAGCCGGACCGTCGTAGTAGCGAGGAACGTGACATTTCCGTAGCTACCTTTGTATTCCATATCCCGTTAGCAGGATCGATAGGGTTTATAGGTGCGGGTCGAACATCCTTTGAGGTGTCTAGATTCCGTGAGCCTCCCCAATAGAGCAGTAGATCATCCTTACCAAGGTTAGAACGAGAGTGCAGTTGCAGTCTTCTCTATACATCGCTCACATCAAATCACAGTGGTTGTAGCCTAAAGGTTAGTAGTAATAGATTTGGTTAGTCAGATGCACGCTTTCTCCTAGTGGTAAAAAAATAAATACGATACTCTGGATAACATCCCGGGTGAAGTGCTCACCGATATCCGTGCGCTTGCGGATCATTTCCTAATTACGTTACCAAATATCAACAAGCATTTCTGGCGCCGTTGCCGGGGAGAAAGACGGTTTGCTGAGATAACCTTGAATCTTACTACTAGCTTGTACCTATACTTTTATCTTTCTTTATCTTTTTATTCCTTATCTTTTCTTTATTCTTACCTTATGGAGAACCAAGATTCTAAATCAATCTATCAATTTGCAACACCTTCGGAAACTGACCTTTTACCATGGGAGTCATCACAGCCTATCCAAACATCTCAGTATAGGTTAAGTTCAAGGTTAATTGCCATGATTGAGAACCTATCCTTTTCGAGAAAGGAAGACGAAAATCCTTACCTTCATATTAGAGATTTTGAGCAAACATGCGATTGTCTTCGCATTGAAGGCATTTCTGATAAGACTTTACGTTGGAAGCTTTTTCCTTTTTCCTTAAGAGGAGAAGCTAGACGATGGTATAGTCAGAAGCTAAGTCAACAACGAGGTGAATGGGGAGTCTTACGAGCCAACTTCTGTTTAGATTTTTATTCCCTCGATCGTATTACCGACCTTAGACTCGAAGTTCTATCTTTTAAACAAAAAGAAAATGAAACTTTGGGAAAATCCTGGAAACGTTTTTTTGATCTTTTAGAATCTGGTCCAAAACTCAATATTGAAGACCCTATTCTCCTTTTTCATTTCTTTCAAGGTCTTCAGAAAGATCATAAACAAATGCTACATACAATGTCTAGAGGTTCTTTCTTTCGTATCCCTACTAATGAAGCTAGAGCGATCCTAGATAGAATCCTAGAAGCTGAGATGGATAATACCCTCCATGATGAAACCTACGAAGCCGAAGTAGACACTCTGCCGAATTCTTCACCTACTTCAGCTATCCCAAGTTTTGAGCCACAAAAGGAAGAAATTCCACCACCTGATTTCATGCTGGATATAGAATCCGATCTTTTTGCCGATTTTGGAAACATTTCAAACTACCATTCTATAGACAAACCCCAAAGCGGCTATTATAGCATTTGTTTACCAAGTGAATATCAATTGAGAGAGCTTATCTCAATCATGAGTAGCGAATGGTTGGAGGAGTCAGAGCTTTCCTCTGAAGTGATCCATTTGGATACACCTCCTATCACTATACGCTGTGCTTATGATTCTGATCAATTTGATGCTCTCTATAATCCTGTTGTGGGGATCAATATCATGTCTGAAGCTTTTGCACTTAAATTATTTGGAAAATTAATTTTAACCCCCATAACAAAGTTCATGATGGAATCTTCGGGACGATTGGTCCCCAATCTTGGAATTGTGAATGTCCTACCCTTTATGGTAGAAGGCTCCATGATTCATTTGAACTTTTATATCTTTGATACATGGGACTTCGACCTGTTGATAGGACAACCATTTAGAAGACTCCTTTATGAAGGTCAAACTGGAAAGCTACACATTTCTTTTGGAAAGGATTTTAAATTCCCTATGACAATTTCTCACTCCTTGAATAATAAGATCGAGTCATCTCTTTTGCCTGATCCTATGGAAGAGGTAAAAGCTGCGTCTCTAGAGCTTTTAAATGAATCAGACTTAGAAGAAGAAGCCCCTTTCTTCATAGAAGAGGAAGCTAAACCTTCTGAACCTGAACCTTTAGATGAGTTTGCAGAAACACCCAGACCTCCTATAAAGCTTAAAACTTTACCACCCGGTCTTATCTATGCTTTCCTAAACAATAATCCAGAGTTTCCTGTGATCATTAGTAATAAACTCACTCAGGAACAAACTCTACGATTAATGACCGTTTTAGAAAAACATCACTCAGTCTTTGGCTACTCACTCCAAGATCTTACAGGAATCAGTCCTATGATTTGCACCCATCGCATTCCGACAAATCCTTCTGTTTCACCTTCTCGGGAACCCCAATGTAGACTCAACAACGCGATGAGAGAAGTAGTTAAAAAGGAAGTTATAAAGGTGCTGCATGTAGGGATTATATATCCTGTGCCGCATAGTGAGTGGGTGAGCCCTGGTCAAGTTGTGCCTAAAAAGGGAGGCATGGCTGTTGTTACAAATGAGAAGAACGAGTTAATTCCGCAACGCACCGTCACAGGGTGGCGGATGTGCATTGACTATAGAAAACTGAATAAAGCCACGAAAAAGGATCACTTTCTTTACCTTTTATAGATGAGATGTTAGAGCGGTTAGCGAACCATTCGTTCTTCTGTTTCTTAGATGGATATTCAGGGTACCACCAGATCCCGATCCATCCTGATGATCAAAGAAAAACCACTTTTACCTGTCCATACGAAACTTATGCTTATCGTAGAATGTCTTTTGGGCTATGTAATGCACCAGCTTCTTTTCAAAGATGCATGATGTCTATATTTTCTGATATGATTGAAGAGATTATGGAAGTTTTCATGGATGATTTTTCTGTTTATGGAAAAACTTTTG
The DNA here is from genome assembly GCA_022457205.1 of Saccharum spontaneum. Lineage (NCBI taxonomy): Eukaryota > Viridiplantae > Streptophyta > Magnoliopsida > Poales > Poaceae > Saccharum > Saccharum spontaneum. The sequence goes on along the minus strand of CM039594.1, from coordinate 1,451,073 downwards.
ATAATTGTCTTGAAAACTTAGACAAGGTTTTGCAAAGATGCAAAGAAAAGCACTGGGAAAAATGTCATTTTATGGTTAGGGAAGGAATAGTGCTAGGACACCTAGTGTCTAAAAGAGGTATTGAGGTAGATAAAGCTAAAATTGAAGTAATAGAACAACTACCTCCACCTGTGAATATAAAAGGAATTCGAAGCTTTCTTGGCCATGCTGGTTTTTATCGCAGATTCATAAAAGATTTTTCATTTATTGCTAGACCACTCACTCTTTTGCTAGCCAAGGATGCTCCTTTCGAATTTGATGATGCATGTTTAAAAGCTTTTGAATTATTAAAGAATGCACTCATCTCTGCACCAATCATTCAACCCCCTGATTGGTCGTTGCCTTTTGAAATTATGTGTGATGCTAGTGATTATGCTGTGGGGGCAGTTTTGGGGCAAACAAAAGACAAGAAGCATCATGCAATTGCTTATGCCAGTAAAACTTTGACAGGAGCTCAACTTAATTATGCAACCACTGAAAAAGAGCTTCTGGCTGTTGTCTTTGCCATTGATAAATTTAGATCTTACTTAGTAGGAGCTAAAATAATTGTTTACACTGATCATGCTGGATTAAAATATTTGCTCACTAAAAAAGATGCTAAACCTCGCCTAATTAGATGGATCTTGTTACTCCAAGAATTTGACTTAGAAATAAAAGATAAAAAGGGAGTAGAAAATTATGTTGCTGATCACTTGTCTAGAATGCACTTTAAGGATCCACAGGAAACACCCATTAATGATTCACTCCAGGACGACATGCTCTATGGAATCAACAGGTCTGACCCCTGGTATGCAGATATTGTTAATTTTATGGTTTCAGGGTATGTACCACCAGGAGCGAACAAGAAGAAGCTTATTCAAGAAAGTCGTTCACACATATGGGATGAGCCATACCTCTTCCGAGTATGCGTTGATGCTTACTCAAAAGGTGTGTGACCACTGAGGAAGGGTGGAAGATCATCGACTGATGCCATTCATCATCCCACGGAGCTATTACACTTCAAAACGACGAAGGTACGTTATTCAAGGTAAATGGTCAACGTCTTAAATTATTTTTAGAACCCAATAAAGAATTATAAGAAATAGACGTGATCCATTTTTACCTTTCGATGGTGAATTAAAGCCCGACCTTTTTAATCTGACGTTTTTGGGCCACGTATATATTTTTCAGGATAAAAATACTTCTAGAAACACGCTCGAGCAAGCGGGCCCGCAGAGGAGGCAGGCCCAGGGCAGGCGCCCTGATGATGAGGGCGGGCACCCTGCCCTGGTGTCCCCTCGGCCCCGGCCTCTTCCGACGTGCTTTCCTCATCTATGGTTATCCAGAAAATTCCGTGAATGGGTTGTTACGCACGCCCGACAGCGGGATGGATCTATGGAAACCCTAGAGGCACTTTTTGACCCCTATATAAACAGACCCCTGACGTCAGCTTTCAACACCAATTCATTCAATCCTTCTCTCCTCCTCAATTAGAGCTTGTCTAGTTCCTTGCTTCTCCAATGGCCGACAAGACCCACCACAACTGGGAGATCGTCCCTTACGACCTCAACCGTAAGCCCAAGGATGACCCCGACGCCTACGCTCTCATCCCGGCCAACACAGAGCGACAGCTAGCAGCCCCACCATCAAACCAGCGCAGCTCAATCTCATCCTACTACGCCCAACCAGTTCTTACTACACCATCGAAGCGCCGCAGGACCATAGCAGATGTGGATGAGGACATCAGGACAGCAAATAGACATATTATGGAACTTCAGTCCACAGTTAGCTCCCTTAGTAGGTAGGTCTCCAACCTGAACACTACTGTGCTCGCGCTTAAACGTGACCTTTCTAATGCCCTTGCTAGGATCAGGGATTTAGAGCAACACTGAGCTATCTAGATTAGACCTTGAGGCGGTGTGTCTTAGTCTTCATCATTAGATTCAATTAGAATCAATTCAGTTTAGATTAGTTCGCTTCATTAGTTAGTGTAATAAATGCCTCAAGACAAATAAAGATTATTATTATTATTATTATGCCTCGTGTATCTCCACTTTATTTTTATGCAAGAAAGCAGGAAACAAGTATGGGGGAATCCCCCCGACATGGTAAATGCACTTCGATTGCACCACTCCACGATTCAGGTACATACTCTGCACGCTTTATTTACATATATACAAATACATATTGGGCTGTGTAGAATATTGTTCCTAACATGATAATTTAAAAAGACAAAAATATTTTTAATCATGATCAATCTCACTCTGTGATATTTCTGAAAACCTGCATTTATTGAAAATCATTTTAAAAACCATGTGTTACTCAAGTCATTGTGGAATATGAGATGGTAGAATATGAGTATCTTATTCTTGAAATCTTTGTCGCTTGGAGATTTTCTTTTCAAAAACTTCAAAAATATAGCTACCATCCTCAATATTTTATATGCCTGATAAACCTAAAAATATTAATTTGCTTTGTATTGAGTTTGTGCAAAACGAGTTAGACCCTTGTTGAGAGATTTATCATGCTCCCAAGATCAAGACATTTTTATTCAGAAAGATTCACTCTTCCGAAGTATTATTGCATTAGAGGCATGGGCTATGCAAAAATATATTTCGAGGAAATAAAAAGGAGCAAGTGCTCGACAACCTCGTAGAAAAATGGACAAGTGTCCGGAAGTAGAATTAGGGGTACCTCAGTATCCACCTGAAAAAAAATGAGATGATAAAAATATATATGGTAAAAAGAAAATGATAGCCCATGGTCCCTCTAATAAGCAATATGCCAGTAAGAGTTGACAAGTTTTAATTTTCAAAGTCTTTGATCTAAGAGTATGGCATTCCTCTCCTCGGATCCCGTTTTGACCCAGGCAATATATGCAAAGTAAGTATGCTTGAGAATTTCTACAAATTAAAACAGCCTCAGTGAGATATACAAAAGATAAATGAGTGATCTGAGAGCCCCTATGAGGATAAAGGTATGCTAAGTTTTCTATTCAAAAATATATAAAAAACTTCAAGTGACAGGGTTGAGAAGAAGAAAGGATCTCTACTTCAACCATATATTTCCCTGACTACAGTGCACAGTGGACATTCACAACACCGTGCAGGTATAAAAAGAATGCTTTACAATGTTTCAACCCCAGTTATTTTTCTGAACCATCCTTTTCTCGAGGACGAGTAAAAGCCTAAGTATGGGGGTGTTTGTTGACGGTTCTTAAGTATCAATTTTAATTATCCAATAAATAAGGAAAAGGACCTATATGCAAGCAACACCTAGAATTAGGGTTTGATCTGACAGAATTCCACGAGTTTTGTTGTTTATCTGTTTCTGCAGGGGGTTATGAGGAAATACAAAGGAAAGGCCCACACGTCAGAATTACATAGAGATATTAACGTGTTCACCGATTTTCTATCATCTAGAAAACTCCAAAAGCCACGGGATCGAACGGGAGGCCGAACGGGCCCGGGACCAGGGCGCCCGCCCTGGACCCTGGGGCGCCCGCCCTAGGTCTGCAACCAATCAGGACGAGTCTCGCGGATTATGCCCCACCGACCTAAAGGATCAAGGAAAACCGTGCGATTAATGTCGGTTTGATCCGACGGCCCAGGTTCACTTGAAGGGACTATATAAGCAGGACCCCTGGCCCCTGGAGAGGAGAATCCAAGTCCATTATTTTTATATTTTCCAGAGAGGATTCAGAGAGAGAGGTTCCCTTAGGGTTCCCACCTCATTAGGGCTTAGCATCCAATGTGAGATTAGACTTAGTTCTTCTAGATTGAGAGAGATAGAGTGGAGGTATAGATCGAAGGAAGCCCGGCCTGTCGGTGATTACTTCGAGGTTGTACCTGCAGGATCAAGTTCTCCTAACCCGAGGCTTGCTCCTAGGATTCTTCAGTATTTCGACTTCTAAATTCTAGTAAGTTCTTTGTTTTATTGTTCTTTGGTTTATGAATTTACTTTAATCTCTTCGCGTAGAGTTTAGAGTAATCATCTCTAGCGTAAACGAGGTGTTTGGGCTAGGATACTCATAGATATCCCCTGTCTAGCCGGACCGTGGTAGTAGCGAGGAACGTGACATTTCCGTAGCTACCTTTGTATTCCATATCCCGTTAGCAGGATCGATAGGGTTTATAGGTGCGGGTCGAACATCCTTTGAGGTGTCTAGATTCCGTGAGCCTCCCCAATAGAGCAGTAGATCATCCTTACCAAGGTTAGAACGAGAGTGCAGTTGCAGTCTTCTCTATACATCGCTCACATCAAATCACAGTGGTTGTAGCCTAAAGGTTAGTAGTAATAGATTTGGTTAGTCAGATGCACGCTTTCTCCTAGTGGTAAAAAAATAAATACGATACTCTGGATAACATCCCGGGTGAAGTGCTCACCGATATCCGTGCGCTTGCGGATCATTTCCTAATTGAGTTACCAAATATCAACACTAGCGTTGATGGAAGTTAACTTGGTGGGTCAGTCGACAAGGGTCTTCACAAAGAGGGTTGCAAAACATCCATGGCTTATGCAAACATATAGGAGAACTAAACTTTGGGCTTTCGGTCAAGCAAAGGCATGGATACAAACATTCAAGGGCTAACCACCAAGTCTACAGGCTCAGACTCCTAAGAGAGAAACCTAATTGCAGACAACAACCATACAATTACGTAACGTGAACATTGTTCTAGGATAAAGCTATGCGACCCTTGTATGCTCACCGAGGACAAACGAGGTGACAACTAGGGTACTACCTAGATAACAAGCATACATACAACATCACAATCAAGCAGTCATTTGAGAAAATTCAAACGAATGGGCTTAAGCAACCAATACAAGGCACAAGGCTCACCCAAAATAATCATTTATCTCAAGCATGAACTAACTACAAGTTTAGCTCTAAACAAACACTAGCTAAGGGAGCCAACTTAGCATGTGCACAGAATCTGGACAGCAGCACAATAGTTACTTGTTTCAACCATAACTAAGGTTGTAGACATCCCACAAAGGTGATCCTAGACTTTCTAGAAAGCTTAGGAAGATGGCTACACTTTAGTTATTCATACCAAAAGCTAATTCATAGATTAACATGACCAACAATGCTAATGTTTCAGATCTGTACCAATATGGACAGAAAACTGAGAAGAACTTTAAAGATGCATAACTGGAGTTCTATGGACACAACAAGGCTGAGCCTTAACTTTATGTAAAGCTTATTAAGTTGTCTATAACTTCCTTACTATCATATTAAGATGATTCTACATCTAACAAGGCCAAACAAGATAAAGAAGACATCTCTGCCCAGATTTGGACAGATTCTGTCATTCCACTTTGCATGCTCATAATTAGAGATTTAGACCACCACAATTAGTGCAATGGGACATTTTGGAAGGCTTAGAAAAATTACTACACTTCTTCTATTACCTCCAAGACATGATTCCTTATGCACATAGGTCAAACAAACCAAACATTTAGATCTATTCAAAGCACAAACAAAACTTGACAGCAAACTTCTAAAGGTCATAACTCCCAAACCATAAGGCCTAGGGTCATGAAATTTTAGGACAAGCCAAATAAGTAAGTTAGCTACAACTTTGGTATTCTCCATAACTACAGAAAACACCATTATGACTACAAAAACATCACTACAACAGAATCGTTCTAGCAGCCAAAGTCCAACAAGCAAAACAAAGCTTTCCTTTGTTCTACTTAACAAAAGAGCACACAAACATGTCCTTCTAGTAGCTCTAAACATTATTACCTTAGACCAACCAATTTAATTCATTAATAAGAATCACAATTACTTAGGTGAGGTCTAAAGCATTGGCAAACGCTTATAAAAACAACATAGAGTAAGGCATTCTTGTTTAGCTTCACACAAGGAAGATAGTTTAACACATTGATCACAAGTGACTTATCATTTGAACAAGGGTGAGAGGAGCATAGCTATGCATAAGGCAACAATCATGAAGATGCATGCTTCGTCCTATTCGTCCTCACAAGACTGCCAACCTAAGGTGACGATCACATTCTATGTCGGTGGCATAACATGCGCTCTTTCGATATATAGCTAGTCGATAGCTACATTCGACTTACGCATTCGTGGTTAGCGTACCTGCAGAAAAGTTTCATTGCAGCCCAACAATTCCCCAATAAAGCACACAATGAAAGCAGAAAAGTAAAATTCTAAGTAGTTTCATATACATATACCCCCGTATATATACATGTAGCACCAAAACTACCCGAATCATTCTATCACCCACAATTAAGTACCTTCATATATACATGTGTGTAACATGTAAATAATTCAGTAACCAAAACTTGCTCTCCCCTAGACCGCAGTTTGTACGGTCATGCTCTCACAACTCACACTTACCTGAGCGTAGGTGCGATGTTGCATAAAAGTAAACTAGCGACATATATGACTATCTCATATATGAAGGCTACCACCAATCTAACACATTGGGTAGCATAGTATAGGAGAGTCATCACACATACATACCTTGGCCTGGGCGTAGATGCATAAATGAAAACCCCCAAGTTAGTACTTATATAAGCCACCTAATAATCCTTATATGGGCATAAGGAAATTGACCACTGGCATACTTAGATTTAGAATTTAGTTTTCACAAACCTATAAATAGCTATAAGTTGATAAAACTGATTCTATAAAACAAAACCTTTGTTTTAAATACACATATGATAAGTTTAATGTTGAATCTTGCTCCGATACCAGCTGTAACGGAACCGCCCAAATTATAAGAGCACAAGTACAAAAACAATCACCGAAGTGATCAAATTCTTGCACTTGAGCCCATATAACTCCGGTAGTCTAATGAAATCACAAGGGATTTGAAACCAACCAACATACCAGCCAAAATCGTAGTGATTCAACATAAAAAGTCACATGTTACATCCATTTCACAAGTAGTTCAATATACATCGGAGTTCAACATAGTTATTACAACTTAAGTTCAAAAGTAGTGGAAGCAAAGTAATTTGAAAATAGCATTAATCTTATTTCAAATACATGCCAGTACCAAGGTCGACTTCCAACAAAAGCATTAGAGACAAGACAAATAAGAAGGATCATGCCCATGATCACACTCCGCCACAAAGGCAGGAGCCAACCAACTCTTGCAGTCGCCATGATACATCACAATCTGCAACAAGTGGGGATAAAACCCTGAGTACGACAATGTACTCAGCTAGACTTACCTATCAAAAACCAGAAATAAAGTGACACCAAGGATCATGCAAGGCTGATATAAAGTGGGCTAGCTTGACAACATTTTGCATAAAAGTTTAATATGGATAAGTAATCATTAATGCTTAAGCATCAAGTTAATTATTATTAACCTGTCCACTATATTAGAACCTGTACTAGAGCACTCACTTTATTAGGAGCAAACAATATTAACCATAGCAGGTATAAATTGAGGCAACCTTTCCATCGTTATCCAATTAACCATCCGTTCAATTTAATGGAATCTACGTTGCTGCTGCTCAAGTCAAGTGCTCACTAACCGGGAGCGATGGCGATTCGAATCAAATTCCTATCCAGCTGGAGGGGTATTTCTAACACTCACCGAGTCATGCCTGGCGAGGGCTGCTCAAGTCACCTTTGGTACAGTTCAGGAGTCGTGGGTCCGACTAATGTCGCATCCCCAAGGGCGACACTCTGTCAGGTGTTAGGGACTCTAACCCCCCCTTGGTCTCACGCCAATATCCCCAAGCACATCCTTTCTCTCCTCCAAGACGCAACCTACCATTCGATTCCCGGCCTGAACTGTATTACTCGGCTTCGCGGTCGGAACGACTTATCCGGCCAACTAAGTGTTAGACTGCGTTCAACAAGACTCAAGGACGTACAACGAATCGGTCCTTAAACGACTCAGATAGGGATAGATCCACACCCAAGACCTCCATGCCTTGTTGCTTCACTATCGTCATCCCACCCGGTCTCATTTCATTTTATTAACACATGGTTCCATTCTATGATAGAAAATATAGCCAACCGTGCCATATATGAATATCCCTATATCCCGCAGGTGACAGGAAATTACCTAACTTCTACTGCTTAAAGCAGGGCTAAGCATCTATTCGATCCTAGTCTATGTCGGATTCAAGGATTCATATAACTGGACAAGGAGTGATATAATGCATCAAGGGTTTTCAACCAACTCCTATCACTTAATGCAACAATACTTATAACATATATAGAATTAATTACTTTGAAGGTAGGAGGCTTATAATGCTCCGGGGCTTGCCTGGGATCTGACTCAAGTTAGAGTATGTCAGATGAATTCACTTGATGAGCATCCTCCAATCTAGCACTTGCCCTATCATTCTATCTTCGGGATGGATCCACCAAACACCGTCTTCGGGTTTGGCTCTAACGCCACATCCTTCACACGTTTCTGCTAGCGTACCTATATGAGATACAACCATGCACATGTGTGAATGCATAGAAGTGCAATAACTATAGCAATCATGCAAGCATACCCAAGTTCTAATAAACGCCTAGACCTAATTAACTTAACTACCCTCAAAGGCATAAGTTACACTTAACAATATACAAGCAAACAACTATAATTGGAATTTATCAATTTGTGGATAAGCAAACAGTAGCTTCATAAATCAATCATATCTGGAGATCTACAAATCCAAATGATATGCAATAAGATATTACAGAAAGCTTATGAAATTATCTACATTTCATTTATAATCATCACAGCATGATTCCAAAGTTTAACATGTCGAATTTACACAAACACAGAAACTGGTCTAACAAGACAGAGAGCAAGCAATTCTGTAACCCAACTTTAAACAACTATAACTCTTAAACCACATGGCCAAATGCCACCAAATTTTAACAGCAGCTAGATACATAAATTATCTACAACTTTTGTATAAATAAGTTTTACAACAAAGCCCATTATCAAGAAGAACTTTGCTAAGTTCTCAGATCTGTCCAGAAACCTCATTTGCAAGAAATAATTATTAAATTATGTTGCAAACATATAATTGAACAAAACTAACATTACCAACATGTCACACATTAATAATGAACACCAGAAAACATAGTGTCTATTCCTAAATAAATTCTTTTAATGCATTTTCTTAATTTATTTAGATAATTAGGTGGAATTATGAACACCTACCAAAAGTGCATAATAAATTCTACCAAAATTAAAGTGGCCTACAAATGCTCTCAATAGTCTACTGTCCAAATGTCAAGCCATTTGGAGATATATATCAACCTCTATGAAAAAGACAAATGGATATTGCAATAAATCATATGAGATCAAGATACACTAATAACTCACTCATATAGCAACAAAATTCATGAAATTATTACCACACATCAAACATGACATGAGTAGCATGCCACAAAAATTTCACTTCATTTAGAGCTCTAAATTTACAGTTATGAAAAAGACAAATGCGACTAGCATTGAAAACCTAATCTGCAAAATCTATTTTTACAGCAAAAACATTAAACTAAAACATGCCATATTATAGATCCACTGCATAGATAATTTCACAAGGATTCCAAAAAGTCCTCATTTGATATTTTTGGAGCTTCCTAGCATGAGATATTAATTTCCAAAGTTTCAGCCAAAAATCTGCATAAAAGAAAAAGAAAAAAGAAAAACACTTAAGCCTCGAGGTCCCTGCCTTTTTCACAAATTTACCAAGCCTGAATCTAGAAATCTATGTGTCTAGTCATTTTACAAAGTGAACACACAAAGAGTTTCTGCCTTACATCCATGCCCTTCTTCTTCCCTGGACCGAGCAGAGCAGAGGAGTCGACGGTGAGAAGCTCGGTTATGGTGGAGGCGGCGCTAGGGCAGCTCCGGAGGGCCGCCCGGCCTGACCGCGGCCAGCTGTGGCCCGTGCCCGGCAGCAGCTAGCAGTAGCCGGCCCGGCTCTGTGGGCGACGGCACCCAACGGCACTGACTACGGAAGGCCCAGCGGCGCACCCCCACGCGCGGTGGCCGGCTGTGACCGGCGCGGCCGGCAGATGGAGGGGCAGGGCTAGTGGTGAGCTTGTCCTAGGGTTGCTGGCACGTGAAGCTGTGGGGTGGCGGTGGCTCTGCCCTTCAGTAAATACGGCCATGGCGGGCGACGTTCATGTGCTCGGCAGAGGGCAAGGGAGAGGCGAGAGAGAGAGAGCGCTGGGGTGAGCGGAGGGGCGAGTGGAGAAGCTGGGAACGCTTGCTGCCATCTCACACGCAAGAGGAAGAGCGAGCCGCGAAGGGCACGTGGTAGTAATGGTGGAGCACGCCCTCGCGCATGGCTGTCACGCCCTGGGCGCGTGTCGGCCATTGAAGCATTTTGTCGAACACGTGGCGCACGTCGAAGTTGCTGAGGTGGGAGGAGATTTTGGGCTAGTTTCGGGCTGATTTGGATCATGGGCCAGAAAGGAAGTTTGTTCACCACAGAATACTCTCCAACTTTGATTAAGAGGTCACAGCCATTAAGGTTATGGATTAGCGGCTAATTAACGTCCAAGTTAGCATTGTCAACATATTTGACCATGATCAAGGAAACCCAAAAAGGGTGATCAAAATAGGGTCCAATTTAAGTCAACTTCTTCCTATACCTTCCCCATACAGTTAGCTCCAACATTTATTAAGAGGTCCAACCAAGTTGCTTAATAAAAATTGGAGAACGCAGAATGCCAATCAAGTTGTTACTAATCTCGGACTTAAATATTATAAGTCTAAAAATAGCTGCAGATTCAATCTTCAAGCCTCCGTTTCACTTCCTTCCGAGCTGATTCATGGTATGCTCCAAAAACAAAGTTTGTTGTACTCAAACTAAATTACAACTCGTATTAAGGAATCATCAACCAGTTCGTCTTGGTTAGGAAACTACATAGCTCCAAAGTAGAGTACCCGAAACTGAAAATCACTCAGGACTTAGCCAAATTTTTGGGCTCCAAGACAGCACTGTATTGAATCTTGTGAGCTATTTTTGACTAGGTTAGAGGCCAAACTAGCTCTTGACCATTAAACAAAGTTTGTTCCCCATGACATGGACTACAACTTTTATTCAAGGTCCATCATCAAAACTGGTATAGAACATATAATTCTACTTTGATCAAAGTAGTATCATGATAAAGCTTTAAACTAGGGTTTTAGTCCAATTGAGCCATTTTCTTGGCATTTGCTCAACATGAACCCTTCATGACTTTTGTTGTAGAGTTCATATAAAGTCATTTGGGCATATTTACAAGGTTTGGTTGATGGTCTATAATTTCATTCACTTAATGGTACAAATTCCAATAGGAATGGAACTTATCATTTCATGTGACTTTTTAATTCCAAACTTCATGAAACTTTTCCAGGGATCAATATAGATAGTTATTGACGTGAGACATGTGAAGATACTTTGATAACAACACCCAAGCATATACCTTTTAATTGAGCCTATATGTAAGCAAGGGTACAATATCCAAGTTTAGGTTAGGGCTTATTTCCATAGGTTTGACCTTGACATCGTCATCTCCACTAATCTATCATGCTTGAGCTTAAACCCACTACTTAATTGGTGATAAACACCTGAGGTGTTACATTACCCATGCTCAACAACGGATTGCTTCGCCCTGTCTGGTTTCATCAAAATTGCCAAAAAAATTCAAGAAAATAAAGAAAAAAATATCAAAGTTTTTGCACGCTTTTCAGAGAACGTGCTGTATTTTTGTAGACCACATCCCACCTTAGTTGTAGGTGCGAATTTTTGTGGTTGCATATTTTTTGATCCTTGTTCAGAGAAAAATAAAAAAATGGTGAAAAAATAAAAATAGTTTGATTCCTACCTGTGCCTTTTGGAAAAAATCAGGGAAAAATTTAGGAAAAAGGAAAATTCCGGGTTATTTGCTTGTTCCATGCGTTCTTTCCATCGTTCTTTGTTTTCACCTTGTTGCGCTACGTCTCGACACGTCTTAGACAGCAGCTGTGATTTGTACTTTGGATCCGGATTGAACAATCGCTAATCTACACTCATTAATTGCTAATCCTTGCTGTCATATTATGTGCCTACCCATAGCTCAACATATTCTTCTATTAGCACAGGTTCATCTTGCAACTGCTACCCATGCTCAACAACAGATTGCTTCGCCCTGTTTGGTTTCATCAATATTTGCCAAAAAAAATTCAGGAAAATAAAGAAAAAAATTATCAAAGTTTCTGCACGCTTTTCAGAGAACGTGCTGTATTTCTGTAGACCACATCCCACCTCAGTTGTAGGTGTGAATTTTTGTGGTTGCATCTTTTTTGATCCTTGTTCAGAGAAAAATAAAAAAAATGGTGAAAAAATAAAAAAAGTTTGATTCCTACCTATGCCTTTTGGAAAAAATCATGGAAAAATTCAGAAAAAAGGAAAATTCTGGGTTATTTGCTTGTTCTGTGCGTTCTTTCCATCGTCCTTTGTTTTCACCTTGTTGTGCTACGTCTCGACACGTCTTAGCTAGCAGCTGTGATTTGTACTTGGGATCCGGATTAAAAAATCGCTAATCTGCACTCGTTAATTGTTAATCCTTGCTGTCATATTGTGTGCCTATCCATAGCTCCACATATTCTTCTATTAACACAGGTTCATCTTGCAACTGTTACCCACGCTCAACAACAGATTACTTCGCCCTGTTTGGTTTCATCAATATTTATCAAAAAAAATTTAGGAAAATAAAGAAAAAAATTGTCAAAGTTTTTGCACGCTTTTTAGAGAACGTGCTGTATTTCTGTAGACCACATCCCACCTTAGTTGTAGGTGTGAATTTTTGTGGTTGCATCTTTTTTTGATCCTTGTTCAGAGAAAAATAAAAAAAATGGTGAAAAAATAAAAAAAGTTTGATTCCTACCTATGCCTTTTGGAAAAAATCAGGGAAAAATTCAGGAAAAAGGAAAATTCCAGATTATTTGCTTGTTCCGTACGTTCTTTCCATCGTCCTTTGTTTTCACCTTGTTGCGCTACGTCTCGACACGTCTTAGCCAGCAGCTGTGATTTGTACTTTGGATCCGGATTGAACAATCGCTAATCTACACTCGTTAATTGCTAATCCTTGCTGTCATATTATGTGCCTACCCATAGCTCCACATATTCTTCTATCAGCACAGGTTCATCTTGCAACTGTTACCCATGCTCAACAACAGATTGCTTCGCCCTGTTTGGTTTCATCAATATTTGCCAAAAAAAATTCAGGAAAATAAAGAAAAAAATTGTCAAAGTTTCTGCACGCTATTCAGAGAACGTGCTGTATTTCTGTAGACCACATCCCACCTCAGTTGTAGGTATGAATTTTTGTGGTTGCATCTTTTTTGATCCTTGTTTAGAGAAAAATAAAAAAATGGTGAAAAAATAAAAAAAAGTTTGATTCCTACCTATGCCTTTTGGAAAAAATCAGGGAAAAATTCAGGAAAAAGGAAAGTTTTGGGTTATTTGCTTGTTCCGTGCGTTCTTTCCATCGTCCTTTGTTTCCACCTTGTTGCGCTACGTCTCGACACGTCTTAGCCAGCACCTGTGATTTGTACTTTGGATCCGGATTGAACAATCGCTAATCTGCACTCGTTAATTGCTAATCCTTGCTGTCATATTGTGTGCCTACCCATAGCTCCACATATTCTTCTATCAGCATAGGTTCATCTTGCAACTGTTACCCACGCTCAACAACAGATTGCTTTGCCCTGTTTGGTATCATCAATATTTGGCAAAAAAATCAGGAAAATAAAGAAAAAAATTTTCATAGTTTTTGCACGCTTTTCAGAGAACGTGCTGTATTTCTGTAGACCACATTTCACCTCAGTTTTAGGTGCCAATTTTTGTGGTTGCAACTTTTTTGATCCTTGTTCAGAGAAAAATAAAAAAATGGTGAAAAAATAAAAAAGTTCGATTCCTACCAGTGCCTTTTGGAAAAATCAGGGAAAAATTCAGGAAAAAGGAAAATTCCGGGTTATTTGCTTGTTTCGTGCGTTCTTTCCATCGTCCTTAGTTTTCACCTTGTTGCGCTACGTCTCGACACGTCTTAGCCAGCAGCTATGATTTGTACTTTGTATCCGGATTGAACAATCGCTAATCTCCACTCGTTAATTGCTAATCCTTGCTGTCATATTGTGTGCCTACCCATAGCTCCACATATTCTTCTATCAGCACAGGTTCATCTTGCAACTATTACCCACGCTCAACAACAGATTGCTTCGCCCTGTTTGGTTTCATCAAAATTGCCAAAAAAATTCAAGAAAATAAAGGAAAAAATTGTCAAAGTTTTTGCACGCTTTGCAGAGAACGTGCTGTATTTCTGTTGACCACATCCCACCTCAGTTGTAGGTGCGAATTTTTGTGGTTGCATCTTTTTTTATCCTTGTTCAGAGAAAAATAAAAAAATGGTGAAAAAATAAAAAAAGTTTGATTCCTACCTGTGCCTTTTGGAAAAAATCAGGGAAAAATTCAGGAAAAAGGAAAATTTCGGGTTATTTGCTTGTTTCATGCGTTCTTTCCAACGTCCTTTGTTTTCACCTTGTTGCGCTACGTCTCGACGCGCTTAGCCAGCAGCTGTGATTTGTACTTTGGATCCGGATTGAACAATCGCTATTCTGCACTCGTTAATTGTTAATCCTTGCTGTCATAATGTGTGCCTACCTATAGCTCCACATATTCTTCTATCAGCACAGGTTCATCTTGTAACTGTTACCCACGCTCAATAACAGATTGCTTCGCCCTGTTTGGTTTCATCAAAATTACCAAAAAAATTCAAGAAAATAAAGAAAAAAATTATCAAAGTTTTTGCACGCTTTTCAGAGAACGTGTTGTATTTCTGTAGACCACATCCCATCTCAGTTGTAGGTGCGAATTTTTGTGGTTGCATCTTTTTTGATCCTTGTTCAGAGAAAAATAAAAAATGGTGAAAAAATAAAAAAAAAGTTTCATTCCTACCTGTGCCTTTTGGAAAAAATCAGGGAAAAATTCAGGAAAAAGGAAAATTTTGGGTTATTTGCTTGTTCCGTGCGTTCTTTCCATCGTACTTTATTTCCACCTTGTTGCGCTACGTCTCGACACGTCTTAGCCAGTAGCTGTGATTTGTACTTTGGATCCGGATTGAACAATCGCTAATCTGCACTCGTTAATTGCTAATCCTTGCTATCATATTGTGTGCCTACCCATAGCTCCACATATTCTTCTATCAGCATAGGTTCATCTTGCAAGTGTTACCCACGCTTAACAACAGATTGCTTCACCCTGTTTGGTTTCATCAAAATTACCAAAAAAATTCAGGAAAATAAAGAAAAAATTTGTCAAAGTTTTTGCACGCTTTTCAGAGAACATGTTGTATTTCCGTAGACCTCATCCCACCTCAGTTGTAGGTGCTAATTTTTGTGGTTGCATCTTTTTTGATCCTTGTCCATAAAAAAATAAAAAAAATACTGAAAAAATAAAAAAGTTTGTTTCCTACTAGTGCCTTTTGGAAAAATCAGGGAAAAATTCAGGAAAAAGGAAAATTCTAGGTTATTTGCTTGTTCTGTGCGTTCTTTCCATCGTCCTTTGTTTTCACCTTGTTGCGCTACGTCTCGACACATCTTAGCCAGTAGCTGTGATTTGTACTTTGGATCCGGATTGAACAATCGCTAATCTACACTCGTTAATTGCTAATCCTTGTTGTCATATTGTGCGCCTACCCATAGCTCCACATATTCTTCAATTAGCACAGGTTCATCTTGCAACTGTTACCGACGCTCAACAACAGATTGCATCGCCCTGTTTGGTTTCATCAAAATTACCAAAAAAATTCAGGAAAATAAAGAAAAAAATTATCATAGTTTTTGCATGCTTTTCAAAGAACGTGCTGTATTTCTGTAGACCACATCCCACCTTAGTTGTAGGTGCCAATTTTTGTGGTGGCATCTTTTTTTATCCTTGTTCGGAGAAAAATAAAAAAATAGTGAAAAAATAAAAAAAGTTTGATTCCTACTAGTGCCTTTTGGAAAAATCAGGGAAAAATTCAGGAAAAAGGAAAATTCTGGGTTATTTGCTTGTTTTGTGCGTTCTTTCCATCGTCCTTTGTTTTCACCTTGTTGCGCTACGTCTCGACACGTCTTAGCCAGCAGCTGTGATTTGTACTTTGGATCCGGATTAAACAATCACTAATCTGCACTCGTTAATTGCTAATCCTTGCTGTCATATTGTGTGCCTACCCATAGCTCTACAAATTCTTCTATCAGCACAGGTTTATCTTGCAACTGTTACCCACGCTCAATAACATTGCTTCGCCCTGTTTGATTTCATTAAAATTGCCAAAAAAAATTCAGGAAAATAAAGATAAAAATTGTCAAAGTTTTTGCACGCTTTTCAGAGAACGTGCTGTATTTCCGTAGACCACATCCCACCTCAGTTGTAGGTGCCAATTTTTGTGGTTGCATCTTTTTTTATCCTTGTTTAGAGAAAAATAAAAAAGTTTGATTCCTACTAGTGCCTTTTAGAAAAATCAGGGAAAAATTTAGCAAAAAGTAAAATTCTGGGTTATTTGCTTGTTTTGTGCGTTCCTTCCATCGTCCTTTGTTTTCACCTTGTTGCGCTACGTCTCGACACGTCTTAGCCAACAGCTATGATTTGTACTTTGGATTCAGATTAAACAATCGCTAATCTGCACTCGTTAATTGTTAATCCTTGTTGTCATATTGTGTGCCTACCCATAGCTCCACAAATTCTTCTATTAGCACAGGTTTATCCTGCAACTGTTACCCACCTTCAATAACATTGCTTCGCCCTGTTTGGTTTCATCAAAATTGCAAAAAAAATTCAGGAAAATAAAGAAAAAATTTGTCAAAGTTTTTGCACGCTTTTCATAGAACGTGTTGTATTTCTGTAGACCACATCCCACCTTAGTTGTAGGTGCCAATTTTTGAGGTTGCATCTTTTTTGATCCTTGTTAAGAAAAAAATAAAAAAAATTGTGAAAAAATAAAAAAGTTTGATTCCTACTAGTGCCTTTTAGAAAAATCAGGGAAAAATTATGGAAAAAGTAAAATTCTGGGTTATTTGTTTGTTCTGTGCGTTCTTTCCATCGTCCTTTGTTTTCACCTTGTTGCGCTACATCTCAACACGTCTTAGCCAGCAGCTGTGATTTGTACTTTGGATCCGGATTGAACAATCGCTAATCTGCACTCGTTAATTGCTAATCCTTGCTGTCATATTGTGTGCCTACCCATAGCTCCACATATTCTTCTATCAGCACAGGTTCATCTTGCAAGTGTTACCCACGCTTAACAACAGATTGCTTCACCCTATTTGATTACATCAAAATTGCCAAAAAAATTCAGGAAAATAAAGAAAAAATTTGTCAAAGTTTTTGCACGCTTTTCAGAGAACATGCTGTATTTCCGTAGACCACATCCCACCTCAGTTTTAGGTGCCAATTTTTGTGGTTGCATCTTTTTTGATCCTTGTTCAGTGAAAAATAAAAAAATAGTGAAAAAATAAAAAGTTTTATTCCTACTAGTGCCTTTTGGAAAAATCAGGAAAAAATTTAGGAAAAAGGAATATTCTGGGTTATTTGCTTGTTTTGTGCGTTCTTTCCATCGTTCTTTGTTTTCACCTTGTTGCGCTACGTTTCGACACGTCTTAGCCAGTAGCTGTGATTTGTACTTTGGATCCGGATTGAACAATCGCTAATCTGCACTCATTAATTGGTAATCCTTGCTCTCATATTGTGTGCCTACCCATAGCTCCACATATTCTTCTATTAGCACAGGTTCATCTTGCAACTGTTACCCACGCTCAACAACAGATTACATCGCCCTGTTTGGTTTCATCAAAATTGCCAAAAAAATTCAGAAAAATAAAGAAAAAAATTATCAAAGTTTTTGCATGCTTTTCAGAGAACGTGCTGTATTTCTGTAGACCACATCCCACCTCAGTTGTAGGTGCCAATTTTTGTGGTTGCATCTTTTTTTATCCTTGTTCAGAGAAAAATAAAAAAATAGTGAAAAAATAAAAAAGTTTGATTCCTACGAGTGCCTTTTGGAAAAATCAGGGAAACATTCAGGAAAAAGGAAAATTCTGGGTTATTTGCATGTTCTGTGTGTTCTTTCCATCGTCCTTTGTTTTCACCTTGTTGCGCTACGTCTCGACACGTCTCAGCCCGCAGCGGTGATTTGTACTTTGGATCCACATTGAACAATCGCTAATCTGCACTCGTTAATTGCTAATCCTTGCTGTCATATTGTGTGCCTTCCCATAGCTCCACATATTCTTCTATCAGCACAGGTTCATCTTGCAAGTGTTACCCACGCTTAACAACAGATTGCTTCACCCTGTTTGGTTTCATCAAAATTGCCAAAAAAATTCAGGAAAATAAAGAAAAAATTTGTCAAAGTTTTTGCACGCTTTTCAGAGAAAATACTGTATTTCCGTAGACCACATCCCACCTCAGTTGTAGGTGCCAATTTTTGTGGTTGCATCTTTTTTGATCCTTCTTCAGTGAAAACTAAAAAAATAGTGAAAAAATAAAAAGTTTGATTCCTACAAGTGCCTTTTGGAATAATCAGGAAAAATTTCAGGAAAAAGGAAAATTCTGGGTTATTTGCATGTTCTGTGCGTTCTTTCCATCGTCCTTTGTTTTCACATTATTGCGCTACGTCTCGACATGTCTTAGCTAGCAGCTGTGATTTGTACTTTGGATCCGGATTGAACAATCGCTAATCTACACTCGTTAGTTGCTAATCCTTGCTGTTATATTGTGTGCCTACCCATGGCTCCACATATTCTTCGATCAGCACAGGTTCATCTTGCAACTGTTACCCATGCTCAACAACAGATTGCTTCGCCTTGTTTTGTTTCATCAAAATTGCCAAAAAAATTCTGGAAAATAAAGAAAAAATTTGTCAAAGTTTTTGCATGCTTTTCAGAGAATGTGCTGTATTTTCGTAGACCACATCCCACCTCAGTTGTTGGTGCCAATTTTTGTGGTTGCACCTTTTTTTATCCTTGTTCAGAGAAAAATAAAAAATAGTGAAAAAATAAAAAAGTTTGATTCCTACTAGTGCCTTTTGGAAAAATCAGGGAAAATTTAGAAAAAAGGAAAATTCTGGGTTATTTGCATGTTCTGTGTGTTCTTTCCATCGTCCTTTGTTTTCACCTGGTTGCGCTACGTCTCGACACGTCTTAGCCAGCAGCTGTGATTTGTACTTTGGATCCGCATTGAACAATCACTAATCTGCACTCGTTAATTGCTAATCCTTGCTGTCATATTGTATGCCTACCCATAGCTCTACATATTCTTCTATCAGCACAGGTTCATCTTGCAATTGTTACCCACGCTCAGCAACAGATTGCTTTGCCCTGTTTGGTTTCATCAAAATTGAAAAAAAAATTCAGGAAAATAAAGAAAAAAAATTGTCAAAGTTTTTGCACGCTTTTCAGAGAACATGCTGTATTTCCGTAGACCACATCCCACCTCAGTTGTAGGTGCCAATTTTTGTGGTTGCATCTTTTTTTATCCTTGTTCAGAGAAAAATAAAAAAATAGTGAAAAAAATAAAAAGTTTGATTCCTACTAGTGCCTTTTGGAAAAATCAGAGAAAAATTCAGGAAAAAGGAAAATTCTGGGTTATTTGCTTGTTCTGGAATCCGCATTGAACAATCGCTAATCCGCCCTCGTTAATTGCTAATCCTTGCTGTCATATTGTGTGCCTACCCATAGCTCCACATATTCTTCTATCAGCACAGGTTCATCTTGCAACTGTTACCCACGCTCAGCAACAGATTGCTTCGCCCTGTTTGGTTTCATCAAAATTGAAAAAAAAATTCAAGAAAATAAAGAAAAAAAATTGTCAAAGTTTTTGCACGCTTTTCAGAGAATGTGCTGTATTTCTGTAGACCACATCCCACCTTAGTTGTAGGTGCCAATTTTTGTGGTTGCATCTTTTTTGATCCTTGTTAAGAGAAAAATAAAAAAATAGTGAAAAAATAAAAAAGTATGATCCCTACTATTGCCTTTTGGAAAAATCAGGGAAAAATTCAGGAAAAAGGAAAATTCTGGGTTACTTGCTTCTTCTGTGCGTTCTTTCCATCGTCCTTTGTTTTCACCTTGTTGTGCTATGTTTCGACACGTCTTAGCCAGTAGCTGTGATTTGTACTTTGGATCCGGATTGAACAATCGCTAATCTGCACTCGTTAATTGGTAATTCTTGCTCTCTTATTGTGTGCCTACCCATAGCTCGACATATTCTTCTATTAGCACAGGTTCATCTTGCAACTGTTACCCACGCTCAACAACAGATTACATCGCCCTGTTTGGTTTCGTCAAAATTGCCAAAAAAATTCAGAAAAATAAAGAAAAAAAATTATTAAAGTTTTTGCATGCTTTTCAGAGAACGGGCTGTACTTCTGTAGACCCACATCCCACCTCTGTTGTAGGTGCCAATTTTTGTGGTTGCATCTTTTTTGATCCTTGTTCAGAGAAAAATAAAAAAATAGTGAAAAAATAAAAAAGTTTGATTCCTACTAGTGCCTTTTGGAAAAATCAGAGAAAAATTCAGGAAAAAGGAAAATTCTGGGTTATTTGCATGTTCTGTGTGTTCCTTCCATCGTCCTTTGTTTTCACCTTGTTGCGCTACGTCTCGACACGTCTTAGCCAGCAGCTGTGATTTGTACTTTGGATCTGCATTGAACAATCGCTAATCTGCACTCGTTAATTGCTAATCCTTGCTGTCATATTGTGTGCCTACCCATAGCTCCACATATTCTTCTATCAGCACAGGTTCATCTTGCAACAGTTACCCACGCTCAGCAACAAATTGCTTCGACCCTGTTTGGTTTCATCAAAATTGCCAAAAAAATTCAGGAAAATAAAGAAAAAATTTGTCAAAGTTTTTGCACGCTTTTCAGAGAACGTGCTGTATTTCTGTAGACCACAAACCACCTCAGTTGTAGGTGCCAATTTTTGTGGTTGCATCTTTTTTGATCCTTGTTAAGAGAAAAATAAAAAAATAGTGAAAAAATAAAAAAGTTTGATTCGTACTAGTGCCTTTTGGAAAAATCAGAGAAAAATTTAGGATAAAGTAAAATTCCGGGTTATTTGCATGTTCTGTGCGTTCTTTCCATCGTCCTTTGTTTTCACATTGTTGCGCTACGTCTCGACATGTCTTAGCTAGCAGCTGTGATTTGTACTTTGGATCCGGATTGAACAGTCGCTAATCTGCAGTCGTTAATTGCTAATCCTTGCTTTCATATTGTGTGCCTATCCATAGCTCCACATATTCTTCTATCAGCATAGGTTCATCTTGCAACTGTTACCCACACTCAACAACAGATTGCTTCGCCCTATTTGGTTTCCTCAAAATTGCCAAAAAAATTCAGGAAAACAAAGAAAAAAAATGTCAGAGAACGTGCTGTATTTCTGTAGACCACATCCCACCTCAGTTGTAGGTGCCAATTTTTGTGGTTGCATCTTTTTTTATCCTTGTTCAGAGAAAAATAAAAAAATAGTGAAAAAATAAAAAAGTTTGATTCCTACTAGTGCCTTCTGGAAAAATCAGAGAAAAATTCAGGAAAAAGGAAAATTCTGGGTTATTTGCATGTTCTGTGTGTTCCTTCCATCGTCCTTTGTTTTCACCTTGTTGCGCTACGTCTCGACACGTCTTAGCCAGCAGCTGTGATTTGTACTTTGGATCCGCATAGAACAATCGCTAATCAGCACTCGTTAATTGCTAATCCTTGCTGTCATATTGTGTGCCTACCCATAGCTCCACATATTCTTCTATCAGCACAGGTTCATCTTGCAACTGTTACCCCACGCTCAGCAACAAATTGCTTCGACCTGTTTGGTTTCATCAAAATTGCCAAAAAAATTCAGGAAAATAAAGAAAAAATTTGTCAAAGTTTTTGCACGCTTTTCAGAGAACGTGCTGTATTTCTGTAGACCACAAACCACCTCAGTTGTAGGTGCCAATTTTTGTGGTTGCATCTTTTTTGATCCTTGTTAAGAGAAAAATAAAAATATAGTGAAAAAATAAAAAAGTTTGATTCGTACTAGTGCCTTTTGGAAAAATCAGAGAAAAATTTAGGATAAAGTAAAATTCCGGGTTATTTGCATGTTCTGTGCGTTCTTTCCATCGTCCTTTGTTTTCACATTATTGCGCTACGTCTCGACATGTCTTAGCTAGCAGCTGTGATTTGTACTTTGGATCCGGATTGAACAGTCGCTAATCTACACTCGTTAATTGCTAATCCTTGCTTTCATATTGTGTGCCTATCCATAGCTCCACATATTCTTCTATCAACATAGGTTCATCTTGCAACTGTTACCCACACTCAACAACAGATTGCTTCGCCCTGTTTGGTTTCCTCAAAATTGCCAAAAAAATTCAGGAAAACAAAGAAAAAAATGTCAATGTTTTTGCACACTTTTCAGAGAACGTGCTGTATTTCTGTAGACCACATCCCACCTCAGTTGTAGGTGCCAATTTTTGTGGTTGCATCTTTTTTTATCCTTGTTCAGAGAAAAATAAAAAAATAGTGAAAAAATAAAAAAGTTTGATTCCTACTAGTGCCTTCTGGAAAAATCAGGGAAAAAATTCAAGGAAAAGGAAAATTCCAGGTT
The DNA here is from genome assembly GCA_022457205.1 of Saccharum spontaneum. Lineage (NCBI taxonomy): Eukaryota > Viridiplantae > Streptophyta > Magnoliopsida > Poales > Poaceae > Saccharum > Saccharum spontaneum. The sequence goes on along the minus strand of CM039594.1, from coordinate 1,428,469 downwards.
ATTTGCTTGTTCTGTGCGTTCTTTCCGTCGTCCTTTGCTTTCACCTTGTTGCGCTACGTCTCGACACATCTTGGCCAGTAGTTGTGATTTGTACTTTGGATCCGGATTGAACAATCGCTAATCTGCACTCGTTAATTGCTAATCCTTGCTTTCATATTATGTGCCTACCCATAGCTCCACATATTTTTCTATCAGCACAGGTTCCTCTTGCAACTGTTACCCGTGCTCAACAACAGATGGCATCGCCCTATTTGGTTCCATCAAAATTGCCAAAAAATTCAGGAAAATAAAGAAAAAATTTGTCAAAGTTTTTGCACGCTTTTCAGAGAACGTGTTGTATTTCTGTAGACCACATCCCACCTTAGTTGTTGGTGCCAATTTTTGTGGTTGCATCTTTTTTGATCCTTGTTAAGACAAAAATAAAAAAATAGTGAAAAAAAAGTATGATTCCTACTAGTGTCTTTTGGAAAAATCAGGGAAAAATTCAGGAAAAAGGAAACTTCTGGGTTATTTGCTTGTTCTTTGCGTTCTTTCCATCGTCCTTTGTTTTCACCTTGTTCCGCTACGTTTCGACACGTCTTAGCCAGTAGCTGTGATTTGTACTTTGGATCCGGATTGAACAATCGCTAATCTGCACTCGTTAATTGCTAATCCTTGCTGTCATATTGTGTGCCTACCCATAGCTCCACATATTCTTCTATCAGCACAGGTTCATCTTGCAACTGTTACCCACGCTCAGCAATAGATTGCTTCGCCCTGTTTGGTTTCATCAAAATTGAAAAAAAAATTCAGAAAAATAAAGAACAAAAATTGTCAAAGTTTTTGCACGCTTTTCAGAGAAAGTGCTGTATTTCTGTAGACCACATCCCACCTTAGTTGTAGGTGCCAATTTTTGTGGTTGCATCTTTTTTGATCCTTGTTAAGAGAAAAATAAAAAAAATAGTGAAAAAATAAAAAAGTATGATCCCTACTAGTGCCTTTTGGAAAAATCAGGGGAAAAATTCAGGAAAAAGGAAAATTCTGGGTTACTTGCTTCTTCTGTGCGTTCTTTCCATCGTCCTTTGTTTTCACCTTGTTGTGCTATGTTTCGACACGTCTTAGCCAGTAGCTGTGATTTGTACTTTGGATCCGGATTGAACAATCGCTAATCTGCACTCGTTAATTGGTAATTCTTGCTCTCATATTGTGTGCCTACCCATAGCTCGACATATTCTTCTATTAGCACAGGTTCATCTTGCAACTGTTACCCACGCTCAACAACAGATTACATCGCCCTGTTTGGTTTCGTCAAAATTGCCAAAAAAATTCAGAAAAATAAAGAAAAAAAATTATTAAAGTTTTTGCATGCTTTTCAGAGAACGGGCTGTACTTCTGTAGACCACATCCCACCTCTGTTGTAGGTGCCAATTTTTGTGGTTGCATCTTTTTTGATCCTTGTTCAGAGAAAAAATAAAAAAATAGTGAAAAAATAAAAAAGTTTGATTCCTACTAGTGCCTTTTGGAAAAATCAGAGAAAAATTCAGGAAAAAGGAAAATTCTGGGTTATTTGCATGTTCTGTGTGTTCCTTCCATCGTCCTTTGTTTTCACCTTGTTGCGCTACGTCTCGACACGTCTTAGCCAGCAGCTGTGATTTGTACTTTGGATCCGCATTGAACAATCGCTAATCTGCACTCGTTAATTGCTAATCCTTGCTGTCATATTGTGTGCCTACCCATAGCTCCACATATTCTTCTATCAGCACAGGTTCATCTTGCAACAGTTACCCACGCTCAGCAACAAATTGCTTCGACCTGTTTGGTTTCATCAAAATTGCCAAAAAAATTCAGGAAAATAAAGAAAAAATTTGTCAAAGTTTTTGCACGCTTTTCAGAGAACGTGCTGTATTTCTGTAGACCACAAACCACCTCAGTTGTAGGTGCCAATTTTTGTGGTTGCATCTTTTTTGATCCTTGTTAAGAGAAAAATAAAAAAATAGTGAAAAAATAAAAAAGTTTGATTCGTACTAGTCCCTTTTGGAAAAATCAGAGAAAAATTTAGGATAAAGTAAAATTTCGGGTTATTTGCATGTTCTATGCGTTCTTTCCATCGTCCTTTGTTTTCACATTGTTGCGCTACGTCTCGACATGTCTTAGCTAGCAGCTGTGATTTGTACTTTGGATCCGGATTGAACAGTCGCTAATCTGCAGTCGTTAATTGCTAATCCTTGCTTTCATATTGTGTGCCTATCCATAGCTCCACATATTCTTCTATCAGCATAGGTTCATCTTGCAACTGTTACCCACACTCAACAACAGATTGCTTCGCCCTGTTTGGTTTCCTTAAAATTGCCAAAAAAATTCAGGAAAACAAAGAAAAAAAATGTCAGAGAACGTGCTGTATTTCTGTAGACCACATCCCACCTCAGTTGTAGGTGCCAATTTTTGTGGTTGCATCTTTTTTTATCCTTGTTCAGAGAAAAATAAAAAAATAGTGAAAAAATAAAAAAGTTTGATTCCTACTAGTGCCTTCTGGAAAAATCAGAGAAAAATTCAGGAAAAAGGAAAATTCTGGGTTATTTGCATGTTCTGTGTGTTCCTTCCATCGTCCTTTGTTTTCACCTTGTTGCGCTACGTCTCGACACGTCTTAGCCAGCAGCTGTGATTTGTACTTTGGATCCGCATTGAACAATCGCTAATCTGCACTCGTTAATTGCTAATCCTTGCTGTCATATTGTGTGCCTACCTATAGCTCCACATATTCTTCTATCAGAACAGGTTCATCTTGCAACAGTTACCCACGCTCAGCAACAAATTGCTTCGACCTGTTTGGTTTCATCAAAATTGCCAAAAAAATTCAGGAAAATAAAGAAAAAATTTGTCAAAGTTTTTGCACGCTTTTCAGAGAAGGTGCTGTATTTCTGTAGACCACAAACCACCTCAGTTGTAGGTGCCAATTTTTGTGGTTGCATCTTTTTTGATCCTTGTTAAGAGAAAAATAAAAAAGTAGTGAAAAAATAAAAAAGTTTGATTCGTACTAGTGGCTTTTGGAAAAATCAGAGAAAAATTTAGGATAAAGTAAAATTCCGGGTTATTTGCATGTTCTGTGCGTTCTTTCCATCGTCCTTTGTTTTCACATTGTTGCGCTACGTCTCGACATGTCTTAGCTAGCAGCTGTGATTTGTACTTTGGATCCGGATTGAACAGTCGCTAATCTGCAGTCGTTAATTGCTAATCCTTGCTTTCATATTGTGTGCCTATCCATAGCTCCACATATTCTTCTATCAGCATAGGTTCATCTTGCAACTGTTACCCACACTCAACAACAGATTGCTTCGCCCTGTTTGGTTTCCTCAAAATTGCCAAAAAAATTCAGGAAAACAAAGAAAAAAAATGTCAGAGAACGTGCTGTATTTCTGTAGACCACATCCCACCTCAGTTGTAGGTGCCAATTTTTGTGGTTGCATCTTTTTTTATCTTTGTTCAGAGAAAAATAAAAAAATAGTGAAAAAATAAAAAAGTTTGATTCCTACTAGTGCCTTCTGGAAAAATCAGGGAAAAATTCAAGGAAAAGGAAAATTCCAGGTTATTTGCTTGTTCTGTGCGTTCTTTCCGTCGTCCTTTGCTTTCACCTTGTTGCGCTACGTCTCGACACATCTTAGCCAGCAGTTGTGATTTGTACGTTGGATCCGGATTGAACAATCGCTAATCTGCACTCGTTAATTGCTAATCCTTGCTTTCATATTATGTGCCTACCCATAGCTCCATATATTTTTCTATCAGCACAGGTTCCTCTTGCAACTGTTACCCATGCTCAACAACAGATGGCTTCGCCCTATTTTGTTCCATCAAAATTGCCAAAAAATTCAGGAAAATAAAGAAAAAATTTGTCAAAGTTTTTGCACGCTTTTCGGAGAACGTGTTGTATTTCTGTAGACCACATCCCACCTTAGTTGTAGGTGCCAATTTTTGTGGTTGCATCTTTTTTGATCCTTGTTAAGACAAAAATAAAAAAATAGTGGAAAAAATAAAAAAGTATGATTCCTACTAGTGTCTTTTGGAAAAATCAGGGAAAAATTCAGGAAAAAGGAAAATTCTGGGTTATTTGCTTGTTCTTTGCGTTCTTTCCATCGTCCTTTGTTTTCACCTTGTTGCGCTACGCTTCGACACGTCTTAGCCAGTAGCTGTGATTTGTACTTTGGATCCGGATTGAACAATCGCTAATCTGCACTCGTTAATTGGTAATCCTTGATCTCATATTGTGTGCCTACCCATAGCTCCACATATTCTTCTATTAGCATAGGTTCATCTTGCAACTGTTACCCACTGTCAACAACAGATTGCATCGCCCTGTTTGGTTTCATCAAATTTGCCAAAAAAATTCAGAAAAATAAAGAAAAAAAATTATTTAAGTTTTTGCATGCTTTTCAGAGAACGTGCTGTACTTCTGTAGACCACATCCCACCTCAGTTGTAGGTGCCAATTTTTGTGGTTGCATCTTTTTTATCCTTGTTCAGAGAAAAATAAAAAAATAGTGAAAAAATAAAAAAGTTTGATTCCTACTAGTGCCTTTTGGAAAAATCAGAGAAAAATTCAGGAAAAAGGAAAATTCTGGGTTATTTGCATGTTCTGTGTGTTCCTTTCATCGTCCTTTGTTTTCACATTGTTGCGCTACGTCTCGACACGTCTTAGCCAGCCGCTATGATTTGTACTTTGGATCCGCATTGAACAATCGCTAATCTGCACTCATTTATTGCTAATCCCTGCTGTCATATTGTGTGCCTACCCATAGCTCCACATATTCTTCTATCAACAAAGGTTTATCTTGCAACTGTTACCCACGCTCAGCAACAGATTGCTTCGACCTGTTTGGTTTCATCAAAATTGCCAAAAAAATTCAGGAAAATAAAGAAAAAATTTGTCAAAGTTTTTGCATGCTTTTGAGAGAACGTGTTGTATTTCTGTAGACCACATCCCACCTTAGTTGTAGGTGCTAATCCATGTTGTCATATTCTGTGCCTACTCATAGCTCCACATATTCTTCTATCAGCACAGGTTCATCTTGCAACTGTTACCCACGCTCAACAACATATTGCTTCGCCCAGTTTGGTTTCATCAAAATTGCCAAAAAATTAAAGAAAATAAAGAAAAAAAATTTTCAAAGTTTTTGCACGCTTTTTAGAGAACGTGCTGTATTTCCGTAGACCACATCCCAACTCAGTTGTAGGTGCCAATTTTTGTGGTTGCATCTTTTTTTATCCTTGTTCAGAGAAAAATAAAAAAATAGTGAAAAAATAAAAAAGTTTGATTGCTACTAGTGCCTTTTGGAAAAATCAGGGAAAAATTCAGGAAAAAGGAAAATTCTGGGTTATTTGGTTGTTCTGTGCGTTCCTTCCATCGTCCTTTGTTTTCACCTTGTTGCGCTACGTCTCGACATGTGTTAGCCAACAGCTGTGATTTGTACTTTGGATCCGGATTGAACAATCGCTAATCTGCACTCGTTAATTGCTAATCCTTGCTTTCATATTGTGTGCCTATCCATAGCTCCACATATTCTTCTATCAGCATAGGTTCATCTTGCAACTGTTACCCACGCTCAACAAAAGATTGCTTCGCCCTGTTTGGTTTCATCAAAATTACCAAAAAAATTCAGGGAAATAAAGAAAAAAATTGTCAAAGTTTTTGCACGCTTTTCAGAGAACGTGTTGCATTTCTGTAGACCACATCCCACCTTAGTTGTAGGTGCCAATTTTTGTGGTTGCATCTTTTTTGATCCTTGTTAAGAGAAAAATAAAAAAATAGTGAAAAAATAAAAATGTATGATTCCTACTAGTGCCTTTTGGAAAAATTCAGGAAAAAGGAAAATTTTGGGTTATTTGCTTGTTCTTTGCGTTCTTTCCATCGTCCTTTGTTTTCACCTTGTTGCGCTACGTTTCGACACGTCTTAGCCAGTAGCTGTGATTTGTACTTTGGATCCGGATTGAACAATCGCTAATCTGCACTCGTTAATTGGTAATCCTTGCTCTCATATTGTGTGCCTACCCATAGCTCAACATATTCTTCTATCAGCACAGGTTCATCTTGCAACTGTTACCCACGCTCAGCAACAGATTGCATTGCCCTGTTTGGTTTCATCAAAATTGCCAAAAAAATTCAGAAAATAAAGAAAAAAAATTGTCAAAATTTTTGCGCGCTTTTCAGAGAACGTGCTGTATTTCCGTAGACCACATCCCACCTCAGTTGTAGGTGCCAATTTTTGTAGTTGCGTCTTTTTTGATCCTTGTTCAGACAAAAATAAAAAAATAGTGAAAAAATAAAAAAGTTTGATTCCTATAGTGCCTTTTGGAAAAATCAGGGAAAAATTCATGAAAAAGTAAAATTCTGGTTTATTTGCTTGTTTTGTGCGTTCTTTCCATCGTCCTTTGTTTTCACATTGTTGCGCTACGTCTCGACATGTCTTAGCCGGCAGCTGCGATTTGTACTTTGGATCCGGATTGAACAATTGCTAATCTGCACTCGTTAATTGCTAATCCTTACTGTCATATTGTGTGCCTACCAATAGCTCCACATATTCTTCTATCAGCACAGGTTCATCTTGCAACTGTTACCCACGCTCAACAACAGATTGCTTTGACCTGTTCGGTTTCATCAAAATTTCCAAAAATATTCAGTAAAATAGAGAAAAAATTTGTCAAAGTTTTTGCACGCTTTTCAGAGAACGTGCTGTATTTCTGTAGACCACAAACCACCTCAGTTGTAGGTGCCAATTTTTGTGGTTGCATCTTTTTTGATCCTTGTTAAGAGAAAAATAAAAATATAGTGAAAAAATAAAAAAGTTTGATTCGTACTAGTGCCTTTTGGAAAAATCAGAGAAAAAATTAGGATAAAGTAAAATTCCGGGTTATTTGCATGTTCTGTGCGTTCTTTCCATCGTCCTTTGTTTTCACATTATTGCGCTACGTCTCGACATGTCTTAGCTAGCAGCTGTGATTTGTACTTTGGATCCGGATTGAACAGTCGCTAATCTGCACTCGTTAATTGCTAATCCTTGCTTTCATATTGTGTGCCTATCCATAGCTCCACATATTCTTCTATCAGCATAGGTTCATCTTGCAACTGTTACCCACACTCAACAACAGATTGCTTCGCCCTGTTTGGTTTCCTCAAAATTGCCAAAAAAATTCAGGAAAACAAAGAAAAAAAATGTCAATGTTTTTGCACACTTTTCAGAGAACGTGCTGTATTTCTGTAGACCACATCCCACCTCAGTTGTAGGTGCCAATTTTTGTGGTTGCATCTTTTTTTATCCTTGTTCAGAGAAAAATAAAAAAATAGTGAAAAAATAAAAAAGTTTGATTCCTACTAGTGCCTTCTGGAAAAATCAGGGAAAAAATTCAAGGAAAAGGAAAATTCCAGGTTATTTGCTTGTTCTGTGCGTTCTTTCCGTCGTCCTTTGCTTTCACCTTGTTGCGCTACGTCTCGACACATCTTGGCCAGTAGTTGTGATTTGTACTTTGGATCCGGATTGAACAATCGCTAATCTGCACTCGTTAATTGCTAATCCTTGCTTTCATATTATGTGCCTACCCATAGCTCCACATATTTTTCTATCAGCACAGGTTCCTCTTGCAACTGTTACCCGTGCTCAACAACAGATGGCATCGCCCTATTTGGTTCCATCAAAATTGCCAAAAAATTCAGGAAAATAAAGAAAAAATTTGTCAAAGTTTTTGCACGCTTTTCAGAGAACGTGTTGTATTTCTGTAGACCACATTCCACCTTAGTTGTTGGTGCCAATTTTTGTGGTTGCATCTTTTTTGATCCTTGTTATGACAAAAATAAAAAAATAGTGAAAAAATAAAAAAGTATGATTCCTACTAGTGTCTTTTGGAAAAATCAGGGAAAAATTCAGGAAAAAGGAAACTTCTGGGTTATTTGCTTGTTCTTTGCGTTCTTTCCATCGTCCTTTGTTTTCACCTTGTTCCGCTACGTTTCGACACGTCTTAGCCAGTAGCTGTGATTTGTACTTTGGATCCGGATTGAACAATCGCTAATCTGCACTCGTTAATTGCTAATCCTTGCTGTCATATTGTGTGCCTACCCATAGCTCCACATATTCTTCTATCAGCACAGGTTCATCTTGCAACTGTTACCCACGCTCAGCAATAGATTGCTTCGCCCTGTTTGGTTTCATCAAAATTGAAAAAAAAATTCAGAAAAATAAAGAACAAAAATTGTCAAAGTTTTTGCACGCTTTTCAGAGAAAGTGCTGTATTTCTGTAGACCACATCCCACCTCAGTTGTAGGTGCCAATTTTTGTGGTTGCATCTTTTTTTATCCTTGTTAAGAGAAAAATAAAAAAATAGTGAAAAAATAAAAAAGTATGATCCCTACTAGTGCCTTTTGGAAAAATCAGGGAAAAATTCAGGAAAAAGGAAAATTCTGGGTTACTTGCTTCTTCTGTGCGTTCTTTCCATCGTCCTTTGTTTTCACCTTGTTGTGCTATGTTTCGACACGTCTTAGCCAGTAGCTGTGATTTGTACTTTGGATCCGGATTGAACAATCGCTAATCTGCACTCGTTAATTGGTAATTCTTGCTCTCATATTGTGTGCCTACCCATAGCTCGACATATTCTTCTATTAGCACAGGTTCATCTTGCAACTGTTACCCACGCTCAACAACAGATTACATCGCCCTGTTTGGTTTCGTCAAAATTGCCAAAAAAATTCAGAAAAATAAGGAAAAAAAATTATTAAAGTTTTTGCATGCTTTTCAGAGAACGGGCTGTACTTCTGTAGACCACATCCCACCTCTGTTGTAGGTGCCAATTTTTGTGGTTGCATCTTTTTTGATCCTTGTTCAGAGAAAAATAAAAAAATAGTGAAAAAATAAAAAAGTTTGATTCCTACTAGTGCCTTTTGGAAAAATCAGAGAAAAATTCAGGAAAAAGGAAAATTCTGGGTTATTTGCATGTTCTGTGTGTTCCTTCCATCGTCCTTTGTTTTCACCTTGTTGCGCTACGTCTCGACACGTCTTAGCCAGCAGCTGTGATTTGTACTTTGGATCCGCATTGAACAATCGCTAATCTGCACTCGTTAATTGCTAATCCTTGCTGTCATATTGTGTGCCTACCCATAGCTCCACATATTCTTCTATCAGCACAGGTTCATCTTGCAACAGTTACCCACGCTCAGCAACAAATTGCTTCGACCTGTTTGGTTTCATCAAAATTGCCAAAAAAAATTCAGGAAAATAAAGAAAAAAATTGTCAAAGTTTTTGCACGCTTTTCAGAGAACGTGCTGTATTTCTGTAGACCACAAACCACCTCAGTTGTAGGTGCCAATTTTTGTGGTTGCATCTTTTTTGATCCTTGTTAAGAGAAAAATAAAAAAATAGTGAAAAAATAAAAAAGTTTGATTCGTACTAGTGCCTTTTGGAAAAATCAGAGAAAAATTTAGGATAAAGTAAAATTCCGGGTTATTTGCATGTTCTGTGTGTTCTTTCCATCGTCCTTTGTTTTCACATTGTTGCGCTACGTCTCGACATGTCTTAGCTAGCAGCTGTGATTTGTACTTTGGATCCGGATTGAACAGTCGCTAATCTGCAGTCGTTAATTGCTAATCCTTGCTTTCATATTGTGTGCCTATCCATAGCTCCACATATTCTTCTATCAGCATAGGTTCATCTTGCAACTGTTACCCACACACAACAACAAATTGCTTCGCCCTGTTTGGTTTCCTCAAAATTGCCAAAAAAATTCAGGAAAACAAAGAAAAAAAATGTCAGAGAACGTGCTGTATTTCTGTAGACCACATCCCACCTCAGTTGTAGGTGCCAATTTTTGTGGTTGCATCTTTTTTTATCCTTGTTCAGAGAAAAATAAAAAAATAGTGAAAAAATAAAAAAGTTTGATTCCTACTAGTGCCTTCTGGAAAAATCAGAGAAAAATTCAGGAAAAAGGAAAATTCTGGGTTATTTGCATGTTCTGTGTGTTCCTTCCATCGTCCTTTGTTTTCACCTTGTTGCGCTACGTCTCGACACGTCTTAGCCAGCAGCTGTGATTTGTACTTTGGATCCGCATTGAACAATCGCTAATCTGCACTCGTTAATTGCTAATCCTTGCTGTCATATTGTGTGCCTACCCATAGCTCCACATATTCTTCTATCAGCACAGGTTCATCTTGCAACAGTTACCCACGCTCAGCAACAAATTGCTTCGACCTGTTCGGTTTCATCAAAATTGCCAAAAAAATTCAGGAAAATAAAGAAAAAATTTGTCAAAGTTTTTGCACGCTTTTCAGAGAACGTGCTGTATTTCTGTAGACCACAAACCACCTCAGTTGTAGGTGCCAATTTTTGTGGTTGCATCTTTTTTGATCCTTGTTAAGAGAAAAATAAAAAAATAGTGAAAAAATAAAAAAGTTTGATTCATACTAGTGCCTTTTGGAAAAATCAGAGAAAAATTTAGGATAAAGTAAAATTCCGGGTTATTTGCATGTTCTGTGCGTTCTTTCCATCGTCCTTTGTTTTCACATTGTTGCGCTACGTCTCGACATGTCTTAGCTAGCAGCTGTGATTTGTACTTTGGATCCGGATTGAACAGTCGCTAATCTGCAGTCGTTAATTGCTAATCCTTGCTTTCATATTGTGTGCCTATCCATAGCTCCACATATTCTTCTATCAGCATATGTTCATCTTGCAACTGTTACCCACACTCAACAACAGATTGCTTCGCCCTGTTTGGTTTCCTCAAAATTGCCAAAAAAATTCAGGAAAACAAAGAAAAAAAATGTCAGAGAACGTGCTGTATTTCTGTAGACCACATCCCACCTCAGTTGTAGGTGCCAATTTTTGTGGTTGCATCTTTTTTTTATCCTTGTTCAGAGAAAAATAAAAAAATAGTGAAAAAATAAAAAAGTTTGATTCCTACTAGTGCCTTCTGGAAAAATCAGGGAAAAATTCAAGGAAAAGGAAAATTCCAGGTTATTTGCTTGTTCTGTGCGTTCTTTCCGTCGTCCTTTGCTTTCACCTTGTTGCGCTACGTCTCGACACATCTTAGCCAGCAGTTGTGATTTGTACGTTGGATCCGGATTGAACAATCGCTAATCTGCACTCGTTAATTGCTAATCCTTGCTTTCATATTATGTGCCTACCCATAGCTCCATATATTTTTCTATCAGCACAGGTTCCTCTTGCAACTGTTACCCATGCTCAACAACAGATGGCTTCGCCCTATTTTGTTCCATCAAAATTGCCAAAAAATTCAGGAAAATAAAGAAAAAATTTGTCAAAGTTTTTGCATGCTTTTCAGAGAACGTGTTGTATTTCTGTAGACCACATCCCACCTTAGTTGTAGGTGCCAATTTTTGTGGTTGCATCTTTTTTGATCCTTGTTAAGACAAAAATAAAAAAATAGTGAAAAAAATAAAAAAGTATGATTCCTACTAGTGTCTTTTGGAAAAATCAGGGAAAAATTCAGGAAAAAGGAAAATTCTGGGTTATTTGCTTGTTCTTTGCGTTCTTTCCATCGTCCTTTGTGTTCACCTTGTTGCGCTATGCTTCGACACGTCTTAGCCAGTAGCTGTGATTTGTACTTTGGATCCGGATTGAACAATCGCTAATCTGCACTCGTTAATTGGTAATCCTTGATCTCATATTGTGTGCCTACCCATAGCTCCACATATTCTTCTATTAGCACAGGTTCATCTTGCAACTGTTACCCACTGTCAACAACAGATTGCATCGCCCTGTTTGGTTTCATCAAATTTGCCAAAAAAATTTAGAAAAATAAAGAAAAAAATTTTTTTAAGTTTTTGCATGCTTTTCAGAGAACGTGCTGTACTTCTGTAGACCACATCCCACCTCAGTTGTAGGTGCCAATTTTTGTGGTTGCATCTTTTTTATCCTTGTTCAGAGAAAAATAAAAAAATAGTGAAAAAATAAAAAAGTTTGATTCCTACTAGTGCCTTTTGGAAAAATCAGAGAAAAATTCAGGAAAAAGGAAAATTCTGGGTTATTTGCATGTTCTGTGTGTTCCTTTCATCGTCCTTTGTTTTCACCTTGTTGCGCTACGTCTCGACACGTCTTAGCCAGCCGCTATGATTTGTACTTTGGATCCGCATTGAACAATCGCTAATCTGCACTCATTTATTGCTAATCCCTGCTGTCATATTGTGTGCCTACCCATAGCTCCACATATTCTTCTATCAACAAAGGTTTATCTTGCAACTGTTACCCACGCTCAGCAACAGATTGCTTCGACCTGTTTGGTTTCATCAAAATTGCCAAAAAAATTCAGGAAAATAAAGAAAAAAATTGTCAAAGTTTTTGCATGCTTTTCAGAGAACGTGTTGTATTTCTGTAGACCACATCCCACCTTAGTTGTAGGTGCTAATCCATGTTGTCATATTCTGTGCCTACTCATAGCTCCACATATTCTTCTATCAGCACAGGTTCATCTTGCAACTGTTACCCACGCTCAACAACATATTGCTTCGCCCAGTTTGGTTTCATCAAAATTGCCAAAAAATTAAAGAAAATAAAGAAAAAAAATTTTCAAAGTTTTTGCACGCTTTTCAGAGAACGTGCTGTATTTCCGTAGACCACATCCCAACTCAGTTGTAGGTGCCAATTTTTGTGGTTGCATCTTTTTTGATCCTTGTTCAGAGAAAAATAAAAAAATAGTGAAAAAATAAAAAAGTTTGATTGCTACTAGTGCCTTTTGGAAAAATCAGGGAAAAATTCAGGAAAAAGGAAAATTCCGGGTTATTTGGTTGTTCTGTGCGTTCCTTCCATCGTCCTTTGTTTTCACCTTGTTGCGCTACGTCTCGACATGTGTTAGCCAACAGCTGTGATTTGTACTTTGGATCCGGATTGAACAATCGCTAATCTGCACTCGTTAATTGCTAATCCTTGCTTTCATATTGTGTGCCTATCCATAGCTCCACATATTCTTCTATCAGCATAGGTTCATCTTGCAACTGTTACCCACGCTCAACAAAAGATTGCTTCGCCCTGTTTGGTTTCATCAAAATTACCAAAAAAATTCAGGGAAATAAAGAAAAAAATTGTCAAAGTTTTTGCACGCTTTTCAGAGAACGTGTTGCATTTCTGTAGACCACATCCCACCTTAGTTGTAGGTGCCAATTTTTGTGGTTGCATCTTTTTTGATCCTTGTTAAGAGAAAAATAAAAAAATAGTGAAAAAATAAAAATGTATGATTCCTACTAGTGCCTTTTGGAAAAATCAGAGAAAAAGGAAAATTTTGGGTTATTTGCTTGTTCTTTGCGTTCTTTCCATCGTCCTTTGTTTTCACCTTGTTGCGCTACGTCTCGACATGTGTTAGCCAACAGCTGTGATTTGTACTTTGGATCCGGATTGAACAATCGCTAATCTGCACTCGTTAATTGCTAATCCTTGCTTTCATATTGTGTGCCTATCCATAGCTCCACATATTCTTCTATCAGCATAGGTTCATCTTGCAACTGTTACCCACGCTCAACAAAAGATTGCTTCGCCCTGTTTGGTTTCATCAAAATTACCAAAAAAATTCAGGGAAATAAAGAAAAAAATTGTCAAAGTTTTTGCACGCTTTTCAGAGAACGTGTTGCATTTCTGTAGACCACATCCCACCTTAGTTGTAGGTGCCAATTTTTGTGGTTGCATCTTTTTTGATCCTTGTTAAGAGAAAAATAAAAAAATAGTGAAAAAATAAAAATGTATGATTCCTACTAGTGCCTTTTGGAAAAATCAGAGAAAAAGGAAAATTTTGGGTTATTTGCTTGTTCTTTGCGTTCTTTCCATCGTCCTTTGTTTTCACCTTGTTGCGCTACGTTTCGACACGTCTTAGCCAGAGCTGTGATTTGTACTTTGGATCCGGATTGAACAATCGCTAATCTGCACTCGTTAATTGGTAATCCTTGCTCTCATATTGTGTGCCTACCCATAGCTCAACATATTCTTCTATCAGCACAGGTTCATCTTGCAACTGTTACCCACGCTCAGCAACAGATTGCATTGCCCTGTTTGGTTTCGTCAAAATTGCCAAAAAAATTCAGAAAATAAAGAAAAAAAATTGTCAAAATTTTTGCGCGCTTTTCAGAGAACGTGCTGTATTTCCGTAGACCACATCCCACCTCAGTTGTAGGTGCCAATTTTTGTAGTTGCGTCTTTTTTGATCCTTGTTCAGACAAAAATAAAAAAATAGTGAAAAAATAAAAAAGTTTGATTCCTATAGTGCCTTTTGGAAAAATCAGGGAAAAATTCATGAAAAAGTAAAATTCTGGTTTATTTGCTTGTTTTGTGCGTTCTTTCCATCGTCCTTTGTTTTCACATTGTTGCGCTACGTCTCGACATGTCTTAGCCGGCAGCTGCGATTTGTACTTTGGATCCGGATTGAACAATTGCTAATCTGCACTCGTTAATTGCTAATCCTTACTGTCATATTGTGTGCCTACCAATAGCTCCACATATTCTTCTATCAGCACAGGTTCATCTTGCAACTGTTACCCACGCTCAACAACAGATTGCTTTGACCTGTTCGGTTTCATCAAAATTTCCAAAAATATTCAGTAAAATAGAGAAAAAATTTGTCAAAGTTTTTGCACGCTTTTCAGAGAACGTGCTGTATTTCTGTAGACCACATCCCACCTCAGTTGTAGGTGCCAATTTTTGTGGTTGCATCTTTTTTTATCCTTGTTAAGAGAAAAATAAAAAAATAGTGAAAAAATAAAAAAAGTTTGATTCCTACTAGTGCCTTTTGGAAAAATCAGAGAAAAATTTAGGATAAAGTAAAATTCCGGGTTATTTGCATGTTTTGTGCGTTCTTTCCGTCGTCCTTTGTTTTCACATTGTTGCGCTACGTCTCGACATGTCTTAGCCGGCAGCTGCGATTTGTACTTTGGATCCGGATTGAACAATTGCTAATCTGCACTCGTTAATTGCTAATCCTTACTGTCATATTGTGTGCCTACCCATAGCTCCACATAATCTTCTATCAGCACAGGTTCATTTTGCAACTGTTGCCCACGCTCAACAACAGATTGCTTTGCCCTGTTTGGTTTCATCAAAATTGCCAAAAAAATTCAGGAAAATAAAGAAAAAAAAATTATCAAAGTTTTTGCACGCTTTTCAGAGAACGTGTTGTATTTCTGTAGACCACATCCCACCTCAGTTGTAGGTGCCAATTTTTGTGGTTGCATCTTTTTTCGTCCTTGTTCAGAGAAAAATAAAATAAATAGTGAAAAAATAAAAAAGATTGATTCCTACTAGTGCCTTTTGGAAAAAACAGGAAAAAATTCAGGAAAAGGAAAATTTTGGGTTATTTGCTTGTTCTGTGCGTTCTTTCCATCGTCCTTTGTTTTCATCTTGTTGCGCTACGTCTCGACACGTCTTAGCCAGCAGCTGTGATTTGTACTTTGGAGTGAACAATCGCTAATCTGCACTCGTTAATTGCTATTCCTTGTTGTCATGTTATGTGCCTACCCATAGCTCCACATATTCTTCTATCAGCACAGGTTCATCTTGCAACTGTTACCCATGCTCAACAACAGATTGCTTCGTCCTATTTGGTTTCATCAAAATTGCCAAAAAATATTAGAAAAATAAAGAAAAAAATTGTCAAAGTTTTTGCATATTTTTCAGAGAACGTGCTGTATTTCTGTAGACCACATCCCACCTCAGTTGTAGGTGCTAGTTTTTGTGGTTGCATTTTTTTTATCCTTGTTCAGAGAAAAATAAAAAAATAGTGAAAAAATAAAAAAGATTGATTCCTACTAGTGCCTTTTGGAAAAAACAGGGAAAAATTCAGGAAAAGGAAAATTCCGGGTTATTTGCTTGTTCTGTGCGATCTTTCCATCGTCCTTTGTTTTCACCTTATTGCGCTACGTCTTGACACGTCTTAGCCAACATCAGTGATTTGTACTTTGGATCCGGATTGAACAATCACTAATCTACACTTGTTAATTGCTAATCCTTGCTGTAATATTGTGTACCTACCAATAGCTCCACATATTCTTCTATCAGCACAGGTTCATCTTGCAACTGTTACCCACGCTCAACAATAGATTGCTTCGCCCAGTTTGGTTTCATCAAAATTGCCAAAAAATTCAGCAAAATAAAGAAAAAAATTTGTCAAAGTTTTTGCACGCTTTTCGGAGAACGTGCTGTATTTCTGTAGACCACATCCCACCTTAGTTGTAGGTGCCAATTTTTGTGGTTGCATCTTTTTTGATCCTTGTTCATAGAAAAATAAGAAAATTAGTGAAAAAATAAAAAAGTTTGATTCCTACCGGTGCCTTTTGGAAAAATCAGGGAAAAATTCAGGAAAAAGAAAAATTTTGGGTTATTTGCTTGTTCTGTAAGTTCTTTCCATCGTCATTTGTATTCACCTTGTTCCGCTACAGCTCGACACGTCTTAGGAAGCATCTGTGATTTGTACTTTGGATCCGGATTGAACAATCGCTAATCTGCACTCGTTAATTGCTAATCCTTGCTGTCATATTGTGTGCCTACCAATAGCTCCACATATTCTTCTATCAGCACAGGTTCATCTTGCAACTATTACCCACGCTCAACAACAGATTGCTTTGACCTGTTCGGTTTCATCAAAATTGCCAAAAATATTCAGTAAAATAGAGAAAAAATTTGTCAAAGTTTTTGCACGCTTTTCAGAGAACGTGCTGTATTTCTGTAGACCGCATCCCACCTCAGTTGTAGGTGCCAATTTTTGTGGTTGCATCTTTTTTGATCCTTGTTAAGAGAAAAATAAAAAAATAGTGAAAAAATAAAAAAAGTTTGATTCCTACTAGTGCCTTTTGGAAAAATCAGAGAAAAATTTAGGATAAAGTAAAATTCTGGGTTATTTGCATGTTTTGTGCGTTCTTTCCGTCGTCCTTTGTTTTCACATTGTTGCGCTACGTCTCGACATGTCTTAGCCGGCAGCTGCGATTTGTACTTTGGATCCGGATTGAACAATCGCTAATCTGCACTCGTTAATTGCTAGTCCTTGCTGTCATATGGTGTGCCTACCCACAGCTCCACATATTCTTCTATCAGCACAGGTTCATCTTGCAATTGTTACCCACGCTCAACAACAGATTGCTTTGCCCTGTTTGGTTTCATCAAAATTGCCAAAAAAATTCGAGAAAATAAAGAAAAAAAATTGTCAAAGTTTTTGCGCGCTTTTCAGAGAACATGCTGTATTTCCGTAGACCACATCCCACCTCAGTTGTAGGTGCCAATTTTTGTAGTTGCATCTTTTTTGATCCTTGTTCAGACAAAAATAAAAAAATAGTGAAAAAATAAAAAAGTTTGATTCCTATAGTGCCTTTTGGAAAGATCAGGGAAAAATTCATGAAAAAGTAAAATTCTGGTTTATTTGCTTGTTTTGTGCATTCTTTCCATCGTCCTTTGTTTTCACATTGTTGCGCTACGTCTCGACATGTCTTAGCCGGCAGCTGCGATTTGTACTTTGGATCCGGATTGAACAATTGCTAATCTGCACTCGTTAATTGCTAATCCTTACTGTCATATTGTGTGCCTACTCATAGCTCCACATAATCTTCTATCAGCATAGGTTCATTTTGCAACTGTTGCCCACGCTCAACAACAGATTGCTTTGCCCTGTTTGGTTTCATCAAAATTGCCAAAAAAATTCAGGAAAATAAAGAAAAAAAAATTATCAAAGTTTTTGCACGCTTTTCAGAGAACGTGTTGTATTTCTGTAGACCACATCCCACCTCAGTTGTAGGTGCCAATTTTTGTGGTTGCATCTTTTTTGGTCCTTGTTCAGAGAAAAATAAAAAAAATAGTAAAAAAATAAAAAAGATTGATTCCTACTAGTGCCTTTTGGAAAAAACAGAAAAAAATTCAGGAAAAGGAAAATTTTGGGTTATTTGCTTGTTCTGTGCGTTCTTTCCATCGTCCTTTGTTTTCATCTTGTTGCGCTACGTCTCGACACGTCTTAGCTAGCAGCTGTGATTTGTACTTTGGAGTGAACAATCGCTAATCTGCACTCGTTAATTGCTATTCCTTGTTGTCATATTATGTGCCTACCCATAGCTCCACATATTCTTCTATCAGCACAGGTTCATCTTGCAACTGTTACCCATGCTCAACAACAGATCGCTTCGTCCTATTTGGTTTCATCAAAATTGCCAAAAAATATTAGAAAAATAAAGAAAAAAATTATCAAAGTTTTTGCACATTTTTCAGAGAACGTGCTGTATTTCTGTAGACCACATCCCACCTCAGTTGTAGGTGCCAGTTTTTGTGGTTGCATCTTTTTTTATCCTTGTTCAGAGAAAAATAAAAAAATAGTGAAAAAATAAAAAAGATTGATTCCTACTAGTGCCTTTTGGAAAAAACAGGGAAAAATTCAGGAAAAGGAAAATTCCGGGTTATTTGCTTGTTCTGTGCGATCTTTCCATCGTCCTTTGTTTTCACCTTATTGCGCTACGTCTTGACACGTCTTAGCCAACATCAGTGATTTGTACTTTGGATCCGGATTGAACAATCACTAATCTACACTTGTTAATTGCTAATCCTTGCTGTAATATTGTGTGCCTACCAATAGCTCCACATATTCTTCTATCAGCACAGATTCATCTTGCAACTGTTACCCACGCTCAACAATAGATTGCTTCGCCCAGTTTGGTTTCATCAAAATTGCCAAAAAATTCAGCAAAATAAAGAAAAAAATTTGTCAAAGTTTTTGCACGCTTTTCAGAGAACGTGCTGTATTTCTGTAGACCACATCCCACCTTAGTTGTAGGTGCCAATTTTTGTGGTTGCATCTTTTTTGATCCTTGTTCGTAGAAAAATAAAAAAATTAGTGAAAAAAATAAAAAAGTTTGATTCCTACCGGTGCCTTTTGGAAAAATCAGGGAAAAATTCAGGAAAATGAAAAATTTTGGGTTATTTGCTTGTTCTGTAAGTTCTTTCCATCGTCCTTTGTATTCACCTTGTTCCGCTACAGCTCGACACGTCTTAGGAAGCATCTGTGATTTGTACTTTGGATCCGGATTGAACAATCGCTAATCTACACTCGTTAATTGCTAATCCTTGCTGTCATATTGTGTGCCTACCAATAGCTCCACATATTCTTCTATCAGCACAGGTTCATCTTGCAACTGTTACCCACGCTCAACAACAGATTGCTTTGACCTGTTCGGTTTCATCAAAATTGCCAAAAATATTCAGAAAAATAGAGAAAAAATTTGTCAAAGTTTTTACACGCTTTTCAGAGAACGCGTTGTATTTCTGTAGACCACATCCCACCTCAGTTGTAGGTGCCAATTTTTGTGGTTGCATCTTTTTTGATCCTTGTTAAAGAAAAATAAAAAAATAGTGAAAAAATAAAAAAAGTTTGATTCCTACTAGTGCCTTTTGGAAAAATCAGAGAAAAATTTAGGATAAAGTAAAATTCCGGGTTATTTGCATGTTTTGTGCGTTCTTTCCGTTGTCCTTTGTTTTCACATTGTTGCGCTACGTCTGGACATGTCTTAGCCGGCAGCTGCGATTTGTACTTTGGATCCGGATTGAACAATCGCTAATCTGCACTCATTAATTGCTAGTCCTTGCTGTCATATTGTGTGCCTACCCACAGCTCCACATATTCTTCTATCAGCACAGGTTCATCTTGCAATTGTTACCCACGCTCAACAACAGATTGGTTTGTCCTGTTTGGTTTCATCAAAATTGCCAAAAAAATTCGAGAAAATAAAGAAAAAAAATTGTCAAAGTTTTTGCGCGCTTTTCAGAGAACGTGCTGTATTTCCGTAGACCACATCCCACCTCATTTGTAGGTGCCAATTTTTTTAGTTGCATCTTTTTTGATCCTTGTTCAGACAAAAATAAAAAAATAGTGAAAAAATAAAAAGTTTGATTCCTATAGTGCCTTTTGGAAAAATCAGGGAAAAATTCATGAAAAAGTAAAATTCTGGTTTATTTTTTTGTTTTGTGCGTTCTTTCCATCGTCCTTTGTTTTCACATTGTTGCGCTACGTCTCGACATGTCTTAGCCGGCAGCTGTGATTTGTACTTTGGATCCGGATTGAACAATTGCTAATCTGCACTCGTTAATTGCTAATCCTTACTGTCAGATTGTGTGCCTACCCATAGCTCCACATAATCTTCTATCAGCACAGGTTCATTTTGCAACTGTTGCCCATGCTCAACAACAGATTGCTTTGCCCTGTTTGGTTTCATCAAAATTGCCAAAAAAATTCAGGAAAATAAAGAAAAAAAATTATCAAAGTTTTTGCACGCTTTTTAGAGAACATGTTGTATTTCTGTAGACCACATCCCACCTCAGTTGTAGGTGCCAATTTTTGTGGTTGCATCTTTTTTGGTCCTTGTTCAGAGAAAAATAAAAAAAATAGTGAAAAAATAAAAAAGATTGATTCCTACTAGTGCCTTTTGGAAAAAACAGGGAAAAATTCAGGAAAAGGAAAATTTTGGGTTATTTGCTTGTTCTGTGCGTTCTTTCCATCGTCCTTTGTTTTCGTCTTGTTGCGCTACGTCTCGACACGTCTTAGCCAGCAGCTGTGATTTGTACTTTGGAGTGAACAATCGCTAATCTGCACTCGTTAATTGCTATTCCTTGTTGTCATATTATGTGCCTACCCATAGCTCCACATATTCTTCTATCAGCACAGGTTCGTCTTGCAACTGTTACCCATGCTCAACAACAGATTGCTTCGTCCTATTTGGTTTCATCAAAATTGCCAAAAAATATTAGAAAAATAAAGAAAAAAATTGTCAAAGTTTTTGCACATTTTTCAGAGAACGTGCTGTATTTCTGTAGACCACATCCCACCTCAGTTGTAGGTGCCAATTTTTGTGGTTGCATCTTTTTTTATCCTTGTTCAGAGAAAAATAAAAAAATAGTGAAAAAATAAAAAAGATTGATTCCTACTAGTGCCTTTTGGAAAAAACAAGGAAAAATTCAGGAAAAGGAAAATTCTGGGTTATTTGCTTGTTCTGTGCGATCTTTCCATCGTCCTTTGTTTTCACCTTATTGCGCTACGTCTTGACACGTCTTAGCCAACATCAGTGATTTGTACTTTGGATCCGGATTGAACAATCACTAATCTACACTTGTTAATTGCTAATCCTTGCTGTAATATTGTGTGCCTACCAATAGCTCCACATATTCTTCTATCAGCACAGGTTCATCTTGCAACTGTTACCCACGCTCAACAATAGATTGCTTCGCCCAGTTTTGTTTCATCAAAATTGCCAAAAAATTCAGCAAAATAAAGAAAAAAATTTGTCAAAGTTTTTGCACGCTTTTCAGAGAACGTGCTGTATTTCTGTAGACCACATCCCACCTCAGTTGTAGGTGCCAATTTTTGTGGTTGCATCTTTTTTGATCCTTGTTAAGAGAAAAATAAAAAAATAGTGAAAAAATAAAAAATGTTTGATTCCTACTAGTGCCTTTTGGAAAAATCAGAGAAAAATTTAGGATAAAGTAAAATTCCGGGTTATTTGCACGTTTTGTGCGTTCTTTCCGTCGTCCTTTGTTTTCACGTTGTTGCGCTACGTCTCGACATGTCTTAGCGGGCAGCTGCGATTTGTACTTTGGATCCGGATTGAACAATCGCTAATCTGCACTCGTTAATTGCTAGTCCTTGCTGTCATATTGTGTGCCTACCCACAGCTCCACATATTCTTCTATCAGCACAGGTTCATCTTGCAATTGTTACCCACGCTCAACAACAGATTGCTTTGCCCTGTTTGGTTTCATCAAAATTGCCAAAAAAATTCGAGAAAATAAAGAAAAAAAATTGTCAAAGTTTTTGCACGCTTTTCAGAGAACGTGCTGTATTTCCGTAGACCACATCCCACCTCAGTTGTAGGTGCCAATTTTTGTAGTTGCATCTTTTTTGATCCTTGTTCAGACAAAAATAAAAAAATAGTGAAAAAATAAATAAGTTTGATTCCTATAGCGCCTTTTGGAAAAATCAGGGAAAAATTCATGAAAAAGTAAAATTCTGGTTTATTTGCTTGTTTTGTGCGTTCTTTCCATCGTCCTTTGTTTTCACATTGTTGCGCTACGTCTCGACATGTCTTAGCCGGCAGCTGCGATTTGTACTTTGGATACGGATTGAACAATTGCTAATCTGCACTCGTTAATTGCTAATCCTTACTGTCATATTGTGTGCCTACCCATAGCTCCACATAATCTTCTATCAGCACAGGTTCATTTTGCAACTGTTACCCACGCTCAACAACAAATTGCTTTGCCCTGTTTGGTTTCATCAAAATTGCCAAAAAAATTCGAGAAAATAAAGAAAAAAAATTGTCAAAGTTTTTGCACGCTTTTCAGAGAACGTGCTGTATTTCCGTAGACCACATCCCACCTCAGTTGTAGGTGCCAATTTTTGTAGTTGCATCTTTTTTTATCCTTGTTCAGACAAAAATAAAAAAATAGTGAAAAAATAAATAAGTTTGATTCCTATAGTGCCTTTTGGAAAAATCAGGGAAAAATTCATGAAAAAGTAAAATTCTGGTTTATTTGCTTGTTTTGTGCGTTCTTTCCATCGTCCTTTGTTTTCACATTGTTGCGCTACGTCTCGACATGTCTTAGCCGGCAGCTGCGATTTGTACTTTGGATCCGGATTGAACAATTGCTAATCTGCACTCGTTAATTGCTAATCCTTACTGTCATATTGTGTGCCTACCCATAGCTCCACATAATCTTCTATCAGCACAGGTTCATTTTGCAACTGTTGTCCACGCTCAACAACAGATTGCTTTGCCCTGTTTGGTTTCATCAAATTGCCAAAAAAATTCAGGAAAATAAAGAAAAAAAAAATTATCAAAGTTTTTGCACGCTTTTCAGAGAACATGTTGTATTTCTGTAGACCACATCCCACCTCAGTTGTAGGTGCCAATTTTTGTGGTTGCATCTTTTTTGGTCCTTGTTCAGAGAAAAATAAAAAAAATAGTGAAAAAATAAAAAAGATTGATTCCTACTAGTGCCTTTTGGAAAAAACAGGGAAAAGTTCAGGAAAAGGAAAATTTTGGGTTATTTGCTTGTTCTGTGCGTTCTTTCCATCGTCCTTTGTTTTCATCTTGTTGCGCTACGTCTCGACACGTCTTAGCCAGCAGCTGTGATTTGTACTTTGGAGTGAACAATCGCTAATCTGCACTCGTTAATTGCTATTCCTTGTTGTCATATTATGTGCCTACCCATAGCTCCACATATTCTTCTATCAACACAGGTTCATCTTGCAACTGTTACCCATGCTCAACAACAGATTGCTTCGTCCTATTTGGTTTCATCAAAATTGCCAAAAAATATTAGAAAAAAAAAGAAAAAAAAATTGTCAAAGTTTTTGCACATTTTTCAGAGAACGTGCTGTATTTCTGTAGACCACATCCCACCTCAGTTGTAGGTGCCAGTTTTTGTGGTTGCATCTTTTTTTATCCTTGTTCAGAGAAAAAAAAAATAGTGAAAAAATAAAAAAGATTGATTCCTACTTGTGCCTTTTGGAAAAAACAGGGAAAAATACAGGAAAAGGAAATTTCAGGGTTATTTGCTTGTTCTGTGCGATCTTTCCATCGTCCTTTGTTTTCACCTTATTGCGCTACGTCTTGACACGTCTTAGCCAACATCAGTGATTTGTACTTTGGATCCGGATTGAACAATCACTAATCTACACTTGTTAATTGCTAATCCTTGCTGTAATATTGTGTGCCTACCAATAGCTCCACATATTCTTCTATCAGCACAGGTTCATCTTGCAACTGTTACCCACGCTCAACAATAGATTGCTTCGCCCAGTTTGGTTTCATCAAAATTGCCAAAAAATTTAGCAAAATAAAGAAAAAAATTTGTCAAAGTTTTTGCACGCTTTTCAGAGAACGTGCTGTATTTCTGTAGACCACATCCCACCTTAGTTGTAGGTGCTAATTTTTGTGGTTGCATCTTTTTTGATCCTTGTTCATAGAAAAATAAAAAAATTAGTGAAAAAATAAAAAAGTTTGATTCCTACCGGTGCCTTTTGGAAAAATCAGGGAAAAATTCAGGAAAAAGAAAATTTTTGGGTTATTTGCTTGTTCTGTAAGTTCTTTCCATCGTCCTTTGTATTCACCTTGTTCCGCTACAGCTCGACACGTCTTAGGAAGCATCTGTGATTTGTACTTTGGATCCGGATTGAACAATCGCTAATCTGCACACGTTAATTGCTAATCCTTGCTGTCATATTGTGTGCCTACCAATAGCTCCACATATTCTTCTATCAGCACAGGTTCATCTTTCAACTGTTACCCACGCTCAACAACAGATTGCTTTGACCTGTTCGGTTTCATCAAAATTGCCAAAAATATTCAGTAAAATAAAGAAAAAATTTGTCAAAGTTTTTGCACGCTTTTCAGAGAACGTGCTGTATTTCTGTAGACCACATCCCACCTCAGTTGTAGGTGCCAATTTTTGTGGTTGCATCTTTTTTGATCCTTGTTAAGAGAAAAATAAAAAAATAGTGAAAAAATAAAAAAAGTTTGATTCCTACTAGTGCCTTTTGGAAAAATCAGAGAAAAATTTAGGATAAAGTAAAATTTCGGGTTATTTGCATGTTTTGTGCGTTCTTTCCGTCGTCCTTTGTTTTCACATTGTTGCGCTACGTCTCGACATGTCTTAGCCGGCAGCTGCGATTTGTACTTTGGATTCGGATTGAACAATCGCTAATCTACACTCGTTAATTGCCAGTCCTTGCTGTCATATTGTGTGCCTACCCACAGCTCCACATATTCTTCTATCAGCACAGGTTCATCTTGCAATTGTTACCCACGCTCAACAACAGATTGCTTTGCCCTGTTTGGTTTCATCAAAATTGCCAAAAAAATTCGAGAAAATAAAGAAAAAAAATTGTCAAAGTTTTTGCACGCTTTTCGGAGAACGTGCTGTATTTCCGTAGACCACATCCCACCTTAGTTGTTGGTGCCAATTTTTGTTGTTGCATCTTTTTTGATCCTTGTTCAGACAAAAATAAAAAAATAGTGAAAAAATAAAAAAGTTTGATTCCTATAGTGCCTTTTGGAAAAATCAGGGAAAAATTCATGAAAAAGTAAAATTCTGGTTTATTTGCTTGTTTTGTGCGTTCTTTCCATTGTCCTTTGTTTTCACATTGTTGTGCTACGTCTCGACATGTCTTAGCCGGCAGCTGCAATTTGTACTTTGGATCCGTATTGAACAATTGCTAATCTGCACTCGTTAATTGCTAATCCTTACTGTCATATTGTGTGCCTACCCATAGCTCCACATAATCTTCTATCAGCACAGGTTCATTTTGCAACTGTTACCCACGCTCAACAACAGATTGCTTTGCCCTGTTTGGTTTCATCAAAATTGCCAAAAAAATTCAGGAAAATAAAGAAAAAAAATTATCAAAGTTTTTGCACGCTTTTCAGAGAACATGTTGTATTTCTGTAGACCACATCCCACCTCAGTTGTAGGTGCCAATTTTTGTGGTTGCATCTTTTTTGGTCCTTGTTCAGAGAAAAATAAAAAAAATAGTGAAAAAATAAAAAAGATTGATTCCTACTAGTGCCTTTTGGAAAAAACAGGGAAAAATTTAGGAAAAGGAAAATTTTGGGTTATTTGCTTGTTCTGTGCGTTCTTTCCATCGTCCTTTGTTTTCATCTTGTTGCGCTACGTCTCGACACGTCTTAGCCAGCAGCTGTGATTTGTACTTTGGAGTGAACAATCGCTAATCTGCACTCGTTAATTGCTATTCCTTGTTGTCATATTATGTGCCTACCCATAGCTCCTCATATTCTTCTATCAGCACAGGTTCATCTTGCAACTGTTACCCATGCTCAACAACAGATTGCTTCGTCCTATTTGGTTTCATCAAAATTGCCAAAAAATATTAGAAAAAAAAAAGAAAAAAAAATTGTCAAAGTTTTTGCACATTTTTCAGAGAACGTGCTGTATTTCTGTAGACCACATCCCACCTCAGTTGTAGGTGCCAGTTTTTGTGGTTGCATCTTTTTTTATCCTTGTTCAGAGAAAAATAAAAAAAATAGTGAAAAAACAAAAAAGATTGATTCCTACTAGTGCCTTTTGGAAAAAACAGGGAAAAATTCACGAAAAGGAAAATTCCAGGTTATTTGCTTGTTCTGTGCGATCTTTCCATCGTCCTTTGTTTTCACCTTATTGCGCTACGTCTTGACACGTCTTAGCCAACATCAGTGATTTGTACTTTGGATCCGGATTGAACAATCACTAATCTACACTTGTTAATTGCTAATCCTTGCTGTAATATTGTGTGCCTACCAATAGCTCCACATATTATTCTATCAGCACAGGTTCATCTTGCAACTATTACCCACGCTCAACAACAGATTGCTTCGCCCAGTTTGGTTTCATCAAAATTGCCAAAAAATTCAGCAAAATAAAGAAAAAAATTTGTCAAAGTTTTTGCACGCTTTTCAGAGAACGTGCTGTATTTCTGTAGACCACATCCCACCTTAGTTGTAGGTGCCAATTTTTGTGGTTGCATCTTTTTTGATCCTTGTTCATAGAAAAATAAAAAAATTAGTGAAAAAAT
This sequence comes from Saccharum spontaneum, assembly GCA_022457205.1. NCBI lineage: Eukaryota > Viridiplantae > Streptophyta > Magnoliopsida > Poales > Poaceae > Saccharum > Saccharum spontaneum. The sequence continues at coordinate 1,401,934 of CM039594.1, read as the reverse complement.
AAAAAAGTTTGATTCCTACTGGTGCCTTTTGAAAAAATCAGGGAAAAATTCAGGAAAAAGAAAAATTTTGGGTTATTTGCTTGTTCTGTAAGTTCTTTCCACCGTCCTTTCTTTTCACCTTGTTGCGCTACGTCTCGACGCGTCTTAGCCAGCAGCTGTGATTTGTACTTTGGATCCGGATTGAACAATCGCTAATCTGCACTCGTTAATTGCTAATCCTTGCAGTCATATTATGTGCCTACCAATAGCTTCACATATTCTTTTATCAGCACAGGTTCATCTTGCAACTGTTACCCACGCTCAACAACAGATTGCTTCGTCCTATTTGGTTTCATCAAAATTGCCAAAAAAATTCAGGAAAATAAAGAAAAAATTTGTCAAAGTTTTTGCACGCTTTTCAGAGAACATGTCGTATTTCCGTAGACCACATCACACCTCAGTTGTAGGTGCTAATTTTTGTGGTTGCCTCTTTTTTGATCCTTCTTCAGAGAAAAATAAAAAAAATAGCGAAAAAATAAAAAAGTTTGATTCCTACTTGTGCCTTTTGGAAAAATCAGAGAAAAATTCGGGAAAAAAGAAAATTCCGGGTTATTTGCTTGTTCTGTGCATTCTTTACATCGTCCTTTGTTTTCACCTTGTTGCGCTACGTCTCGACACGTCTTAGCCAGCAGCTGTGATTTGTACTTTGGATCCGGATTGAACAATCGCTAATCTGGACTCATTAATTGCTATTCCTTGCTGTCATATTATGTGCCTACCCATAGCTCCACATACTCTTCTATTAGCACAGGTTCATCTTGCAACTGTTACCCATGCTCAACAACAGATTGCTTCGCCCTATTTGGTTTCATCAAAATTGCTAAAAAAAATCAGAAAATAAAGAAAAAAAATTGTCAAAGTTTTTGCACGTTTTTCAGAGAACGTGCTGTATATCTGTAGACCACATCCCACCTCAGTTGTAGGTGCCAATTTTTGTGGTTGCATCTTTTTTATCCTTGTTTAGAAAAAAATAAAAAAATAGTGAAAAAATAAAAAAGTTTGACTCCTACTAGTGCCTTTTGGTAAAATCAGAGAAAAATTTAGAAAAAAGGAAAATTTTGGGTTATTTGTTTGTTTTGTGCATTCTTTCCATCGTCCTTTGTATTCACCTTGTTCCGCTACGTCTCGAGACGCCTTAGCCAGCAGCTGTGATTTGTACTTTGGATCCGGATTGAACAATCGCTAATCTGCACTCGTTAATTGCTAATCGTTATTGCCATATTGTGTGCCTACCCATAGCTCCACATATTCCTCTATCAGCATAGATTCATCTTGCATCTGTTACTTACGCTCAACAACAGATTGCTTCGCCCTGTTTGGTTTCATCAAAATTGCCAAAAAAATTCAGAAAAATAAAGAAAAAAATTGTCAAAGTTTTTACACGCTTTTCAGAGAACGTGCTGTATTTCTGTAGACCACATCCCACCTCAGTTGTTGGTGCCAATTTTTGTGGTTGCATCTTTTTTATCCTTGTTCAGAGAAAAATAAAAAAGTTTGATTTCTACTAGTGCCTTTTGGAAAAATCAGGGAAAATTCGGGAAAAAGGAAAATTCTAGGTTATTTGCTTGTTCTATGTGTCCTTTCCATCGTCCTTTGTTTTTACCTTGTTACGCTACGTCTGGACACGTCCTAGCTAGCAGCTGTGATTTGTACTTTGGATCCGGATTGAACAATCGCTAATCTGTACTCGTTAATTGCTAATCCTTGTTGTAATATTGTGTGTCTACCAATAGCTCCAGATATTCTTCTATCAGCACAGGTTCATCTTGCAACTGTTACCCACGCTCAACAACAGATTGCTTCGTCCTATTTGGTTTCATCAAAATTGCCAAAAAAATTCAGGAAAATAAAGAAAAAATTTGTCAAAGTTTTTGCACGCTTTTCAGAGAACAAGTCATATTTCCGTAGACCACATCACACCTCAGTTGTAGGTGCTAATTTTTGTGGTTGCATCTTTTTTTGATCCTTGTTCAGAGAAAAAGAAAAAAAAATAGTGAAAAAATAAAAAAGTTTGATTCCTACTTGTGCCTTTTGGAAAAATCAGGGAAAAATTCGGGAAAAAAGAAAATTCTGGGTTATTTGCTTGTTCTGTGCGTTCTTTACATCGTCCTTTGTTTTCACCTTGTTGCACTATGTCTCGACACGTCTTAGCCAGTAGCTGTGATTTGTACTTTGGATCCGGATTGAACAATCGCTAATCTGCACTCGGTAATTGCTAATCCTTGCTGTCATATTGTGTGCCTACCAATAGCTCCACTTATTCTTCTATCAGCACAGGTGCATCTTGCAACTGTGACCAACGCTCAACAACAGATTGCTTCGTCCTATTTGGTTTCATCAAAATTGCCAAAAAAATTTAGGAAAATAAAGAAAAAAAATTGTCAAAGTTTTTGCACGCTTTTTAGAGAACGTACTGTATTTCTGTTGACCACATCCCACCTCAGTTTTAGGTGCCAATTTTTGTGGTTGCATCTTTTTTGTTCCTTGTTCAGTGAAAAATAAAAAAATAGTGAAAAAATAAAAAAGTTTGATTCGTACTAGTGCCTTTTGGAAAAATCAGCGAAAAATTTAGTTATTTGCTTGTTCTGTGCGTTCTTTACATCGTTCTTTGTTTTCACCTTGTTGCGCTATGTCTCGACATGTCTTAGCCAGCAGCTGTGATTTGTACTTTGGATCCGGATTGAACAATCGCTAATCTGCACTCGTTATTGCTAATCCTTGCTGTCATATTGTGTGCCTACCAGTAGCTCCACATATTCTTCTATCAGCACAGGTTCATCTTGCAACTGTTACCCACGCTCAACAACAGATTGCTTCGTCCTATTTGGTTTCATCAAAATTGCCAAAAAAATTCAGGAAAATAAAGAAAAAAAATTGTCAAAGTTTTTGCACGCTTTTTAGATAACGTGCTGCATTTCTGTAGACCACATCCCACCTCAGTTGTAGGTGCCAATTTTTGTGGTTGCATCTTTTTTGATCCTTGTTCAGAGAAAAATAAAAAAAATAGTGAAAAAATAAAAAAGTTTGATTCGTACTAGTGCCTTTTGGAAAAATCAGCGAAAAATTTAGTTATTTGCTTGTTCTGTGCGTTCTTTACATCGTCCTTTGTTTTCACCTTGTTGCGCTACGTCTCGACACGTCTTAGCCAGCAGCTGTGATTTGTACTTTGGATCCGGATTGAACAATCGCTAATCTGCACTCGTTAATTGCTAATCCTTGCTGTCATATTCTGTGCCTATCCATAGCTCCACATATTCTTCTATCAGCACAGGTTCATCTTGCAACTGTTACCCACGCTCAACAACAGATTGCTTGTCCTATTTGGTTTCATCAAATTGCCAAAAAAATTTAGGAAAATAAAGAAAAAAATTATTAAAGTTTTTGCACGCTTTTTAGAGAACGTGCTGTATTTCCGTTGACCACATCTGACCTCAGTTGTAGGTGCCAATTTTTGTGGTTGCACCTTTTTTTGATCCTTGTTCAGAGAAAAATAAAAAAAATAGTGAAAAAATAAAAAAGATTGATTCCTAATAGTGCCTTTTGGAAAAAATATGGAAAAATTCCTATCGTCCTTTGTTTTCACCTTGTTGCGCTACGTCTCGACACGTCTTAGCCAGCAACTGTGATTTGTACTTTGGATCTGGATTGTACAATCGCTAATCTGCAATCGTTAATTGCTAATCCTTGATGTCATATTGTGTGCCTACCCATAGCTCCGCATATTCTTCTATCAGCACAGGTTCATCTTGCATCTGTTACCCACGCTCAACAACAGATTGCTTCGTCCTATTTGGTTTCATCAAAATTGCCAAAAAAATTCAGGAAAATAAAGAAAAAAAGTTGTCAAAGTTTTTACACGCTTTTCAGAGAACGTGCTGTATTTCTGTAGACCACATCCCACCTTAGTTGTAGGTGCCAATTTTTGTGGTTGCATCTTTTTGGATCCTTGTTCGGAGAAAAATAAAAAAATAGTGAAAAAATTAAAAAGTTTGATTCCTACTAGTGCCTTTTGGAAAAATCAGGGAAAAATTCAGGAAAAAGGAAAATTCTGGGTTATTTGCTTGTTATGTGCATTCTTTACATCGTCCTTTGTTTTCACCTTGTTGCGCTATGTCTCGACACGTCTTAGCCAGCAACTGTGATTTGTACATTGGATCTGGATTGAACAATCACTAATCTGCACTCGTTAATTTCTAGTCCTTGATGTCATATTGTGTGCCTACCCATAGCTCCACATATTCTTCTATCAGCACAGGTTCATCTTTCAACTGTTACCCACGCTCAACAACAGATTGCTTCGTCCTATTTTGTTTCATCAAAATTGCCAACAAAATTAAAGAAAATAAAGAAAAAAATTTGTTAAAGTTTTTGCACGCTTTTCAGAGAATGTGCTGTATTTTTGTAGACCGCATCCAACCTTAGTTGTTGGTGCCAATTTTTGTGGTTGCATCTTTTTTGATCCTTGTTCAGAGAAAAATAAAAAAATAGTGAAAAAATAAAATTTTTTGATTCCTACTAGTGCCTTTTGGAAAAATCAGGGAAAAATTCAGGAAAAAAGAAAATTCTGGGTTATTTGCTTGTTCGGTGCGTTCTTTCCATCGTTCTTTGTTTTCACCTTGTTGCGCTACGTCTCGACACGTCTTAGTCAGCAGCTGTGATTTGTACTTTGGATCCGGATTGAACAATCGCTAATCTGCACTCGTTAATTGCTAATCCATGCTGTCATATTCTGTGCCTACCCATAGCTCCACATATTCTTCTATCAGCACATGTTCATCTTGCAACTATTACCCACGCCCAACAACAGATTGCTTCGCCCTGTTTGGTTTCATCAAAATTGCCATAAAAATTTAGGAAAATAAAGAAAAAAATTGTCATAGTTTTTGCACGCTTTCCAGAGAACGTGCTGCATTTCTGTAGACCACATCCCACCTCAGTTGTTGGTGCCAATTTTTGTGGTTGCATCTTTTTGATCCTTGTTCAGAGAAAAATAAAAAAATAGTGAAAAAATAAAAAAGTTTGATTCCTACTAGTGCCTTTTGGAAAAATCAGCGAAAAATTCAGTTATTTGCTTATTCTGTGCGTTCTTTACATCGTCCTTTGTTTTCACCTTGTTACGCTACGTCTTGACACTTCTTAGCCAGCAGCTGTGATTTGTACTTTGGATCCAGATTGAACAATCGCTAATCTGCACTCGTTAATTGCTAATCCTATTTGTTTTCATCAAAATTGCCAAAAAAATTCAGTAAAATAAAGAAAAAAAATTGTCAAAGTTTTTGCACGCTTTTCAGATAACGTGCTGCATTTCTGTAGACCACATCCCACCTCAGTTGTAGGTGCCAATTTTTGTGGTTGCATATTTTTTGATCCTTGTTCGGAGAAAAATAAAAAAATAGTGAAAAAATAAAAAAAAGTTTGATTCCTACTAGTGCCTTTTGGAAAAATCAGCAAAAAATTTAGTTATTTGCTTGTTCTGTGCGTTCTTTACATCGTCCTTTGTTTTCACCTTGTTGCGCTACGTCTCGACACGTCTTAGCCAGCAGCTGCGATTTGTACTTTCGATCCGGATTGAACAATCGCTAATTTGCACTCGTTAATTGCTAATCCTTGCTGTCATATTGTGTGCCTACCAATAGCTCCACATATTCTTCTATCAGCACAGGTTCATCTTGCAACTGTTATCCATGCTCAACAACAGATTGCTTCGTCCTATTTGGTTTGATAAAAATTGCCAAAAAAATTCAGGAAAATAAAGAAAAAAAATTGTCATAGTTTTTGCACGCTTTGCAGAGAACGTGCTGCATTTCTGTAGACCACATCCCACCTCAGTTGTAGGTGCCAATTTTTGTGGTTGCACCTTTTTGATCCTTGTTCAGAGAAAAATAAAAAAATAATGAAAAAATAAAAAAGTTTGATTCCTACTAGTGCCTTTTGGAAAAATCAGCGAAAAATTCAGTTATTTGCTTATTCTTTGCGTTCTTTACATCGTCCTTTGTTTTCACCTTGTTACGCTACGTCTTGACACGTCTTAGCCAGTAGCTGTGATTTGTACTTTGGATCCGGATTGAACAATCGCTAATCTGCACTCGTTAATTGCTAATCCTTGCTGTCATATTGTGTGCCTACCAATAGCTCCACATATTCTTCTATCAGCACAAGTTCATCTTGCAACTGTTACCCACGCTCAACAACAGATTGCTTTGTCCTATTTGGTTTGATCAAAATTGCCAACAAAATTCAGGAAAATAAAGAAAAAAATTTGTTAAAGTTTTTGCACGCTTTTCAGAGAATGTGCTGTATTTTTGTAGACCACATCCAACCTTAGTTGTAGGTGCCAATTTTTGTGGTTGCATCTTTTTTGATCCTTGTTCAGAGAAAAATAAAAAAAGTTTGATTCCTACTAGTGCCTTTTGGAAAAATCAGCGAAAAATTTAGTTATTCGCTTGTTCTGTGCGTTCTTTACATCGTCCTTTGTTTTCACCATGTTGCGCTACGTCTCGACACGACTTAGCCAGCAGCTATGATTTGTACTTTGGATCCGGTTTGAACAATCGCTAATCTGCACTCATTAATTGCTAATCCTTGCTGTCATATTGTGTGCCTACCAATAGCTCCACATATTCTTCCATCAGCACAGGTTCATCTTGCAACTGTTATCGACGCTCAACAACAGATGGCTTCGTCCTATTTGTTTTCATCAAAATTGCCAAAAAAATTTAGGAAAATAAAGAAAAAAAATTGTTAAAGTTTTTGCACGCTTTTCAGATAACGTGCTGCATTTCTGTAGACCACATCCCACCTCAGTTGTAGGTGCCAATTTTTGTGGTTGCATCTTTTTTGATCCTTGTTCGGAGAAAAATAAAAAAATAGTGAAAAAATAAAAAAAGTTTGATTCCTACTAGTGCCTTTTGGAAAAATCAGCGAAAAATTTAGTTATTTGCTTGTTCTGTGCGTTCTTTACATCGTCCTTTGTTTTCACCTTGTTGCACTACGTCTCGACACGTCTTAGCCAGCAGCTATGATTTGTACTTTCGATCCGGATTGAACAATCGCTAGTTTGCACTCGTTAATTGCTAATCCTTGCTGTCATATTGTGTGCCTACCAATAGCTCCACATATTCTTCTATCAGCACAGGTTCATCTTGCAACTGTTATCCACGCTCAACAACAGATTGCTTCGTCCTATTTGGTTTGATCAAAATTGCCAAAAAAATTTAGGAAAATAAAGAAAAAAATTTGTCAAAGTTTTTGCACGCTTTTTAGAGAACGTGCTGTATTTCTGTAGACCATATCCCACCTCAGTTGTTGGTGCCAATTTTTGTGGTTGCATCTTTTTTTTATCCTTGTTCGGAGAAAAATAAAAAAAAAGTGAAAAAATAAAAAAAAAGTTTGATTCCTACTAGTGCCTTTTGGAAAAATCAGCGAAAAATTTAGTTATTTGCTTGTTCTGTGCGTTCTTTACATCGTCCTTTGTTTTCACCTTGTTGGGCTACGTCTCGACACGTCTTAGCCAGCAGCTGTGATTTGTACTTTCGATCCGGATTGAACAATCGCTAATTTGCACTCGTTAATTGCTAATCCTTGCTGTCATATTGTGTGCCTACCAATAGCTCCACATATTCTTCTATCAGCACAGGTTCATCTTGCAACTGTTATCCACGCTCAACAACAGGTTGCTTCATCCTATTTGGTTTGATAAAAATTGCCAAAAAAATTCAGGAAAATAAAGAAAAAAAATTGTCATAGTTTTTGCACGCTTTGTAGAGAACGTGCTGCATTTCTGTAGACCACATCCCACCTCAGTTGTAGGTGCCAATTTTTGTGGTTGCATCTTTTTGATCCTTGTTCAGAGAAAAATAAAAAAATAGTGAAAAAATAAAAAAGTTTGATTCCTACTAGTGCCTTTTGGAAAAATCAGCGAAAAATTCAGTTATTTGCTTATTCTTTGCGTTCTTTACATCGTCCTTTGTTTTCACCTTGTTACGCTACGTCTTGACACGTCTTAGCCAGTAGCTGTGATTTGTACTTTGGATCCGGATTGAACAATCGCTAATCTGCACTCGTTAATTGCTAATCCTTGCTGTCATATTGTGTGCCTACCAATAGCTCCACATATTCTTCTATCAGCACAGGTTCATCTTGCAACTGTTACCCACGCTCAACAACAGATTGCTTTGTCCTATTTGGTTTGATCAGAATTGCCAACAAAATTCAGGAAAATAAAGAAAAAAATTTGTTAAAGTTTTTGCACGCTTTTTAGAGAATGTGCTGTATTTTTGTAGACCACATCCAACCTTAGTTGTAGGTGCCAATTTTTGTGGTTGCATCTTTTTTGATCCTTGTTCAGAGAAAAATAAAAAATAGTAAAAAAAATAAAAAAAGTTTGATTCCTACTAGTGCCTTTTGGAAAAATCAGCGAAAAATTTAGTTATTCGCTTGTTCTGTGCGTTCTTTACATCGTCCTTTGTTTTCACCTTGTTGCGCTACGTCTCGACACGACTTAGCCAGCAGCTGTGATTTGTACTTTGGATCCGGTTTGAACAATCACTAATCTGCACTCGTTAATTGCTAATCCTTGCTGTCATATTGTGTGCCTACCAATAGCTCCACATATTCTTCTATCAGCACAGTTTCATCTTGCAACTGTTACCCACGCTCAACAACAGATGGCTTCGTCCTATTTGTTTTCATCAAAATTGCCAAAAAAATTCAGAAAAATAAAGAAAAAAAATTGTCAAAGTTTTTGCACGCTTTTCAGATAACGTGCTGCATTTCTGTAGACCACATCCAACTTCAGTTGTAGGTGCCAATTTTTGTGGTTGCATCTTTTTTTATCCTTGTTCGGAGAAAAATAAAAAAATAGTGAAAAAATAAAAAAAGTTTGATTCCTACTAGTGCCTTTTGGAAAAATCAGCGAAAAATTTAGTTATTTGCTTGTTCTGTGCGTTCTTTACATCGTCCTTTGTTTTCACCTTGTTGCGCTATGTCTCGACACGTCTTAGCCAGCAGCTGTGATTTGTACTTTGGATCCGGATTGAACAATCGCTAATCTGCACTCGTTAATTGCTAATCCTTGCTGTCATATTGTGTGCCTACCAATAGCTACACATATTCTTCTATCAGCACAGGTTCATCTTGCAACTGTTATCCACGCTCAACAACAGATTGCTTCGTCCTATTTGGTTTGATCAAAATTGCCAAAAAAATTTAGGAAAATAAAGAAAAAAAATTGTCAAAGTTTTTGCACGCTTTTCAGAGAACGTGCTATATTTCTGTAGACCATATCCCACCTCAGTTGTAGGTGCCAATTTTTGTGATTGCATCTTTTTTTATCCTTGTTCGGAGAAAAATAAAAAAAATAGTGAAAAAATAATAAAAAGTTTGATTCCTACTAGTGCCTTTTGGAAAAATCAGCGAAAAATTCAGTTATTTGCTTATTCTTTGCGTTCTTTACATCATCCTTTGTTTTCACCTTGTTACGCTACGTCTTGACATGTCTTAGCCAGCAGCTGTGATTTGTACTTTGGATCCGGATTGAACAATCGCTAATCTGCACTCGTTAATTGCTAATCCTTGCTGTCATATTGTGTGCCTACCAATAGCTCCACATATTCTTCTATCAGCACAGGTTCATCTTGCAATTGTTACCCACGCTCAACAACAGATGGCTTCGTCCTATTTGTTTTCATCAAAATTGCCAAAAAAATTCAGGAAAATAAAGAAAAAAAAATTATCAAAGTTTTTGCACGCTTTTCAGATAACGTGCTGCATTTCTGTAGACCACATCCCACCTCAGTTGTAGGTGCCAATTTTTGTGGTTGCATCTTTTTTGATCCTTGTTCGGAGAAAAATAAAAAAATAGTGAAAAAATAAAAAAATTTGATTCCTACTAGTGCCTTTTGGAAAAATCACGGAAAAATTCAGGAAAAAAGAAAATTCTAGGTTATTTGCTTGTTCTGTGAGTTCTTTCCATCGTCCTTTGTTTTCACCTTGTTGCGCTACGTCTCGACACGTCTTAGTCAGCAGCTGTGATTTGTACTTTGGATCCGGATTGAACAATCGCTAATCTGCACTCGTTAATTGCTAATCCTTGCTGTCATATTGTGTGCCTACCAATAGTTGCATATATTCTTCTATCAGCACAGGTTCATCTTGCAACTGTTACCCATTCTCAACAACAGATTACTTTGTCCTATTTAGTTTATCAAAATTGCCAACAAAATTCAGGAAAATAAAGAAAAAAATTTGTTAAAGTTTTTGCACGCTTTTTAGAGAATGTGCTGTATTTTTGTAGACCACATCCAACATTAGTTGTAGGTGCCAATTTTTGTGGTTGCATCTTTTTTTATCCTTGTTCAGAGAAAAATAAAAAAAATAGTAAAAAAAATAAAAAAAGTTTGATTCATACTAGTGCCTTTTGGAAAAATCAGCGAAAAATTTAGTTATTTGCTTGTTCTGTGCATTCTTTACATCGTCCTTTGTTTTCACCTTGTTGCGCTACGTCTCGACACGTCTTAGTCAGCAGCTGTGATTTGTACTTTGGATCCGGATTGAACAATCGCTAATCTGCACTCGTTAATTGCTAATCCATGCTGTCATATTCTGTGCCTACCCATAGCTCTACATATTCTTCTATCAGCACATGTTCATCTTGCAACTATTACCCACGCTCAACAACAGATTGCTTCGCCCTGTTTGGTTTCATCAAAATTGCCACAAAAATTTAGTAAAATAAAGAAAAAAAATTGTCATAGTTTTTGCATGCTTTCCAGAGAACGTGCTGCATTTCTGTAGACCACATCCCACCTCAGTTGTAGGTGGCAATTTTTGTGGTTGCATCTTTTTGATCCTTGTCCAGAGAAAAATAAAAAAATAGTGAAAAAATAAAAAAGTTTGATTCCTACTAGTGCCTTTTGGAAAAATCAGCGAAAAATTCAGTTATTTGCTTATTCTGTGCGTTCTTTACATCGTCCTTTGTTCTCACCTTGTTACGCTACGTCTCGACACGTCTTAGCCAGCAGCTGTGATTTGTACTTTGGATCCGGATTGAACAATCGCTAATCTGCACTGGTTAATTGCTAATCCTTGCTGTCATATTATGTGCCTACCAATAGCTCCACATATTCTTCTATCAGCACAGGTTCATCTTGCAACTGTTAGCCACGCTCAACAATGGATTGCTTCGTCCTATTTGTTTTCATCAAAATTGCCAAAAAAAATTCAGGAAAATAAAGAAAAAAAATTGTCAAAGTTTTTGCATGATTTTCAGATAACGTGCTGCATTTCTGTAGACCACATCCCACCTCAGTTGTAGGTGCCAATTTTTGTGGTTGCATCTTTTTTGATCCTTGTTCGGAGAAAAATAAAAAAAATAGTGAAAGAATAAAAAAATTTGATTCCTACTAGAGCCTTTTGGAAAAATCAGCGAAAAATTTAGTTATTTGCTTGTTCTGTGCATTCTTTACATCGTCCTTTGTTTTCACCTTGTTGCGCTACGTCTCGACACGTCTTAGCCAGCAGCTGTGATTTGTACTTTCGATCCGGATTGAACAATCACTAATTTGCACTCGTTAATTGCTAATCCTTGCTGTCATATTGTGTGCCTACCAATAGCTCCACATATTCTTCTACCAGCACTGGTTCATCTTGCAACTGTTATCCACGCTCAACAACAGATTGCTTCGTCCTATTTGGTTTCATCAAAATTGCCAAAAAAATTCAGGAAAATAAAGAAAAAAAATTGTCAAAGTTTTTGCACGCTTTTCAGAGAACGTGCTGTATTTCTGTAGACCATATCCCACCTCAGTTGTAGGTGCCAATTTTTGTGGTTGCATCTTTTTTGATCCTTATTCAGAGAAAAATAAAAAAAAATAGTGAAAAAATAAAAAAGTTTGATTCCTACTAGTGCCTTTTGGAAAAATCAGGGAAAAATTCAGGAAAAAAGAAAATTGTGGGTTATTTGCTTGTTCTGTGCTTTCTTTACATCGTCCTTTGTTTTCACCTTGTTGCGCTATGTCTCGACACGTCTTAGCCAGCAGCTGTGATTTGTACTTTGGATCCGGATTGAACAATCGCTAATCTGCACTCGTTAATTGCTAATCCTTACTGTCATATTGTGTGCCTACCAATAGCTCCATATACTCTTCTATCAGCACAGGTTCATCTTGCAACTGTTATCCACGCTCAACAATAGATTGCTTCGTCCTTTTTGGCTTCATCAAAATTGCCAAAAAAATTCAGGAAAATAAAGAAAAAAATTGTCAAAGTTTTTGCACGCTTTTCAGAGAACTTGCTGTACTTCTGTAGACAATATCCCACCTCAGTTGTAGGTGCCAATTTTTGTGGTTGCATCTTTTTTTATCCTTGTTCAGAGAAAAATAAAAAAATAGTGAAAAAATAAAAAAGTTTGATTCCTACTAGTGCCTTTTGGAAAAATCAAGGAAAAATTCAGGAAAAAAGAAAATTGTGGGTTATTTGCTTGTTCTGTGCTTTCTTTACATCGTCCTTTGTTTTCACCTTGTTGCGCTATGTCTCGACACGTCTTAGCCAGCAGCTGTGATTTGTACTTTGGATCCGGATTGAACAATCGCTAATCTGCACTCGTTAATTGCTAATCCTTGCTGTCATATTGTGTGCCTACCAATAGCTACACATATTCTTCTATCAGCACAGGTTCATCTTGCAACTGTTACCCACGCTCAACAACAGATTGCTTCGTCCTATTTGGTTTCATCAAAATTTCCAACAAAATTCAGGAAAATAAAGAAAAAAGTTTTGTTAAAGTTTTTGCACGCTTTTCAGAGAATGTGCTGTATTTTTGTAGACCGCATCCAACCTTAGTTGTAAGTGCCAATTTTTGTGGTTGCATCTTTTTTGATCCTTGTTCAGAGAAAAATAAAAAAATTGTGAAAAAATAAAAATTTTTGATTCCTACTAGTGCCTTTTGGAAAAATCAGGGAAAAATTCAGGAAAAAAGAGAATTCTAGGTTATTTGCTTGTTCTATGCGTTCTTTCCATCGTCCTTTGTTTTCACCTTGTTGCGCTACGTCTCGACACGTCTTAGTCACCAGCTGTGATTTGTACTTTGGATCCGGATTGAACAATCGCTAATCTGCACTCGTTAATTGCTAATCCTTGCTGTCATATTGTGTGCCTACCAATAGCTCCATATATTCTTCTATCAGCACAGGTTCATCTTGCAACTGTTACCCACGCTCAACAACAGATTGCTTTGTCCTATTTGGTTTATCAAAATTGCCAACAAAATTCAGGAAAATAAAGAAAAAAATTTGTTAAAGTTTTTGCACGCTTTTTAGAGAATGTGCTGTATTTTTGTAGACCACATCCAACATTAGTTGTAGGTGCCAATTTTTGTGGTTGCATCTTTTTTGATCCTTGTTCAGAGAAAAATAAAAAAAATAGTAAAAAAATAAAAAAAAAGTTTGATTCCTACTAGTGCCTTTTGGGAAAATCAGTGAAAAATTTAGTTATTTGCTTGTTCTGTGCGTTCTTTACATCGTCCTTTGTTTTCACCTTGTTGCGCTACGTCTCGACACATCTTAGCCAGCAGCTGTGATTTGTACTTTGGATCCGGATTGAACAATCGCTAATCTGCACTCGTTAATTGCTAATCCTTACTATCATATTGTGTGCCTACCAATAGCTCCATATACTCTTCTATCAGCACAGGTTCATCTTGCAACTGTTATCCACGCTCAACAACAGATTGCTTCGTCCCTTTTGGCTTCATCAAAATTGCCAAAAAAATTCAGGAAAATAAAGAAAAAAATTGTCAAAGTTTTTGCACGCTTTTCAGAGAACTTGCTGTACTTCTGTAGACAATATCCCAGCTCAGTTGTAGGTGCCAATTTTTGTGGTTGCATCTTTTTTTATCCTTGTTCAGAGAAAAATAAAAAAATAGTGAAAAAATAAAAAAGTTTGATTCCTACTAGTGCCTTTAGGAAAAATCAAGGAAAAATTCAGGAAAAAAAGAAAATTGTGGGTTATTTGCTTGTTATGTGCTTTCTTTACATCGTCCTTTGTTTTCACCTTGTTGCGCTATGTCTCGACACGTCTTAGCCAGCCGCTGTGATTTGTACTTTGGATCCGGATTGAACAATCGCTAATCTGTACTCGTTAATTGCTAATCCTTGCTGTCATATTGTGTGCCTACCAATAGCTACACATATTCTTCTATCAGCACAGGTTCATCTTGCAACTGTTACCCACGCTCAACAACAGATTACTTCGTCCTATTTGGTTTCATCAAAATTGCCAACAAAATTCAGGAAAATAAAGAAAAAAATTTTGTTAAAGTTTTTGCACGCTTTTCAGAGAATGTGCTGTATTTTTGTAGACCGCATCCAAGCTTAGTTGTAAGTGCCAATTTTTGTGGTTGCATCTTTTTTGATCCTTGTTCAGAGAAAAATAAAAAAATAGTGAAAAAATAAAAAATTTTGATTCCTACTAGTGCCTTTTGGAAAAATCAGGGAAAAATTCAGGAAAAAAGAAAATTCTAGGTTATTTGCTTGTTCTGTGCGTTCTTTCCATCGTCCTTTGTTTTCACCTTGTTGCGCTACGTCTCGACACGTCTTAGTCAGCAGCTGTGATTTGTACTTTGGATCCGGATTGAACAATCGCTAATCTACACTCGTTAATTGCTAATCCTTGCTGTCATATTGTGTGCCTACCAATAGCTCCATATATTCTTCTATCAGCATGTCACACCCATTTTTAAGGACAAAAATAGGATGCATAAAGTACTCATGTGCGCCCCTGGTCATGATCGCACACATAAGCAGACAAATTACATAGTATCATCACAGTGCTTATTACATAACGAATATATGTTTAAAACATAGTCTTGAACAATAAATAATAAAAACTAGTAATAATCTCCAGCGGAAACTCCACACAGGGACACGGTTGACTGGTTGACACCAAGACTAGTACTCATTACGATAATCCTCATCATAATCTTCATCTGTTATGGTGGAAATAGCAAGAGTGAGTCCATGTCGAACTCAACAAATATAACACAGGGTTCATGAGGCTCAAATGGCTAGACACTGTTTAACTGCGGTTAGCTTTTAATCTTATAACTTTCATTTGAGTAGCATCAAGATAAACCACTTCCCATTAAAGAACCAATGATCAATTGTAATAATGATAACGAATAGCATTAACATGAGCATAATATTAATCAACAATAATTAAACATAGTATAACAATGGTGATCATCTATCTGTAAATGTTCCAAGGCCGCTCGTATCCGTGAGCACGGCTAGTATACCAGTTTTTAACTCTGCGCAGAGGTGTACACTTTCACTGTGAGTCATGATTTCCAAATGAGTGGGGAGATCAAGCCCAAACACCCAAAAACCATATAAAGCCACTCAAGAGTTCGTCTAACAAGTTAGGGCCATTAGATTCACTCGGCAGGCAGATGTAGAACCCCCCTTCCCTGTGGCACAACAACCGCAGCCTATACACACTAGGCCAGGGGCTCGCACTACACCCAAAGTGTCAAGCCATTCTTACGCCATTTAAGGTAACCACTAACAAGCTAGAAAAGGTCTCTTGAACAACTAGAGCCAGAGCCATATAGCCCTCACAGCTGTACTGTATATCCCGGATGATCACGTACAGATAAGTCCTTACGGAGAGTAACTAGAGCACCAAAAATAACACACAGGCTCTAGCCCCCTTTTAACAAAAATTAAACCATCTTAAAGATTGATTGCTGGATCCATTAATCATAATGCGAGATCATTGTTCTTAGTTTAAGCACTAGCCATAGCTACCCATATGCATACCCAAGGTTGACAAGGAATCAAGACATCAAGCGCTAAGTTATAATCTCTAAGGTTGTCAAGGTAAGCACATGCATATGTATGATTATTTTGATGAATAGGTAACAAGGATAGTCCTGTGTTATACTTGCCTTGATCAAAGCTCTCCAAATAGTACTGCTGACTTGGCTCAAAGTAATACTCCGAATCGTCCAAGTACTGCTCACCTTCTATACTCGATCATCAATCAACAACATACATGCATCCAATCAAACATACACGAAGCAAACAAATAGATATAATTAGAACAGTACACCAACAGTAACAAAACAGTAATAAAAGTTTATAAAACTCTTCTACACGTTTCTACGATCACACAGACGCAAAGATCACCAAAATCGGAGTTAAAACGTAAAAGTTATGAATTTTCTAAGATTTCCTATAGATAAATAAATACTTAATTATAAACTCGAAAAATAAATTATCAAAACTAACTGTAAAATTATACTAACATGTAGAGTTCGCAATTACGAACCTAACGCAATTTGAATGGATCAAATCGGAGTTAAAACGAAGTTTTTATGACTAAAACAGTTCTAGTGGCAAAACTGTAAATTGCTGAAAACGTATTTTTGAATTAACCGGTTGAAAATACGCTTTCCAAATGTGAAAACGTAATTCTCTGGAATGCGCCAAGGACCGCGGGTTAGTTTCTAAAAACCGCAGGGTCTCTTTAGAAAGATTACCCGCGAAGGGGTATCTTCTAATCTAAGCCGTTGATCTGAAGAAGGACGGCTCGGGTTCATCTGCAGGCGCACAGTGAAAAATCCGATTCTTCTCCCTCGGTTCCGGCCACCGGCCACCGCGCCCGCCATGACCGGCTCACCGGAGAGCTTCGGCCTCGCAAAAACCGACCACCACTCACCCCCTACCATCTCCAATCGGTGGAGAAACTCCACGCGATCTCATCTACCCGAAAACAAGTCATCTACGGTCACCGCACGCTACCCGCGACAGCAAGGGGGCGGCGGCTCCATGGCCGACCCGACGGCGAACTCCAATACCTCAATTCATCACACTAAAACACCAATTGAAAGTGTAGAAAGCAAGAGGAGAAGAAAATAAGCTCACCCACGTAGAGAAATCGGCCTCGATGCCTCCCGAAAGCTCCACCCGCAAGGCACCGCCGGCCTCCAACAACCCAAACCCTAAAACTCGATTCTCCCGTGGCAACCCTAACGTTTTAAGTGAAAAACGGAAACTAGAAGATCCCCTCTTCCTATTTATAGCCTCAAATCACCGAAATCGGTTAGTGAATCCCGGATATCACGGAGAGAGAACGGCGGTGTTCTTCGGTTGGAGTTCTACTCGGTTACGACACGAAGAAGAAGAAGCTGACATTGCGACCCCACCGGTCAGCGGCTCATGGAGGGGAAAAGAACGGCTGCTGCGGCTCTGGGCCGGACTGGGCCGCGACAGCTTCACCGGCCGGCCCACCAGCACGAGCCCGAGGAAGAGGCGAGCGGCCGGTTCGGCCCACCGCGCGGAGAAGAGAAAAAAACAACGGGCCGGTCCAGAAGGATTCCCAGGCCGCCACAGTAGGTAAGCTTCTCCTTTTTCTTTTTATTTACTTGTCTCCAAAAATATTTCAAATACATTCTAATCCAAAATAAAATCAAATAAAAACAAATACAGCACCACACAATAAAATATATGCAACAGCATGAATGCAACACAAAATTTATTTTATTATTATTTTAGTTTTGTAATTATTTATCACCTAACTTATTCCAATTTTGTTATCTCAAAATTTGGGTGTTACACAGCACAGGTTCATTTTGCAACTGTTACCCACGCTCAACAACAGATTGCTTTGTCCTATTTGGTTTATCAAAATTGCCAACAAAATTCAGGAAAATAAAGAAAAAAAATTGTTAAAGTTTTTGCACGCTTTTTAGAGAATGTGTTGTATTTTTGTAGACCACATCCAACATTAGTTGTAGGTGCCAATTTTTGTGGTTGCATCTTTTTTGATCCTTGTTCAGGGAAAAAAATAGTAAAAAAATAAAAAAAGTTTGATTCCTACTAGTGCCTTTTGGAAAAATCAGCGAAAAATTTAGTTATTTGCTTGTTCTGTGCGTTCTTTACATCGTCCTTTGTTTTCACCTTGTTGCGCTACGTCTCGACACGTCTTAGCCAGCAGCTGTGATTTGTACTTTGGATTCGGATTGAACAATCGCTAATCTGCACTCGTTAATTGCTAATCCTTGCTGTCATATTGTGTGCCTACCAATAGCTCCATATATTCTTCTATCAGCACAGGTTCATCTTGCAACTGTTATCCACGCTCAACAACAGATTGCTTCGTCCTTTTTGGCTTCATCAAAATTGCCAAAAAAATTCAGGAAAATAAAGAAAAAAATTGTCAAAGTTTTTGCATGCTTTTCAGAGAACTTGCTTTACTTCTGTAGACAATATCCCACCTCAGTTGTAGGTGCCAATTTTTGTGGTTGCATCTTTTTTGATCCTTGTTCAGAGAAAAATAAAAAAATAGTAAAAAAATAAAAAAGTTTGATTCCTACTAGTGCCTTTTGGAAAAATCAAGGAAAAATTCAGGAAAAAAGAAAATTGTGGGTTATTTGCTTGTTCTGTGCTTTCTTTACATCGTCCTTTGTTTTCACCTTGTTGCGCTATGTCTCGACACGTCTTAGCCAGCAGCTGTGATTTGTACTTTGAATCCGGATTGAACAATCGCTAATCTGCACTCGTTAATTGCTAATCCTTGCTGTCATATTGTGTGCCTACCAATAGCTACACATATTCTTCTATCAGCACAGGTTCATCTTGCAACTGTTACCCACGCTCAACAACAGATTGCTTCGTCCCATTTGGTTTCATCAAAATTGCCAACAAAATTCAGGAAAATAAAGAAAAAAATTTGTTAAAGTTTTTGCACGCTTTTTAGAGAATGTGTTGTATTTTTGTAGACCACATCCAACATTAGTTGTAGGTGCCAATTTTTGTGGTTGCATCTTTTTTGATCCTTGTTCAGGGAAAAATAAAAAAAATAGTAAAAAAATAAAAAAAGTTTGATTCCTACTAGTGCCTTTTGGAAAAATTAGCGAAAAATTTAGTTATTTGCTTGTTCTGTGCGTTCTTTACATCGTACTTTGTTTTCACCTTGTTGCACTACGTCTCGACACGTCTTAGCCAGCAGCTGTGATTTGTACTTTGGATTCGGATTGAACAATCGCTAATCTGCACTCGTTAATTGCTAATCCTTGCTGTCATATTGTGTGCCTACCAATAGCTCCATATATTCTTCTATCAGCACAGGTTCATCTTGCAACTGTTATCCACGCTCAACAACAGATTGCTTCGTCCTTTTTGGCTTCATCAAAATTGCCAAAAAAATTCAGGAAAATAAAGAAAAAAAATTGTCAAAGTTTTTGCATGCTTTTCAGAGAACTTGCTTTACTTCTGTAGACAATATCCCACCTCAGTTGTAGGTGCCAATTTTTGTGGTTGCATCTTTTTTGATCCTTGTTCAGAGAAAAATAAAAAAATAGTGAAAAAATAAAAAAGTTTGATTCCTACTAGTGCCTTTTGGAAAAATCAAGGAAAAATTCAGGAAAAAAGAAAATTGTGGGTTATTTGCTTGTTCTGTGCTTTCTTTACATCGTCCTTTGTTTTCACCTTGTTGCGCTATGTCTCGACACGTCTTAGCCAGCAGCTGTGATTTGTACTTTGAATCCGGATTGAACAATCGCTAATCTGCACTCGTTAATTGCTAATCCTTGCTGTCATATTGTGTGCCTACCAATAGCTACACATATTCTTCTATCAGCATAGGTTCATCTTGCAACTGTTACCCACGCTCAACAACAGATTGCTTCGTCCTATTTGGTTTCATCAAAATTGCCAACAAAATTCAGGAAAATAAAGAAAAAAATTTGTTAAAGTTTTTGCACGCTTTTTAGAGAATGTGTTGTATTTTTGTAGACCACATCCAACATTAGTTGTAGGTGCCAATTTTTGTGGTTGCATCTTTTTTGATCCTTGTTCAGGGAAAAATAAAAAAAATAGTAAAAAAATAAAAAAAGTTTGATTCCTACTAGTGCCTTTTGGAAAAATTAGTGAAAAATTTAGTTATTTGCTTGTTCTGTGCGTTCTTTACATCGTCCTTTGTTTTCACCTTGTTGCACTACGTCTCGACACGTCTTAGCCAGCAGCTGTGATTTGTACTTTGGATTCGGATTGAACAATCGCTAATCTGCACTCGTTAATTGCTAATCCTTGCTGTCATATTGTGTGCCTACCAATAGCTCCATATATTCTTCTATCAGCACAGGTTCATCTTGCAACTGTTATCCATGCTCAACAACAGATTGCTTCGTCCTTTTTGGCTTCATCAAAATTGCCAAAAAAATTCAGGAAAATAAAGAAAAAAAATTGTCAAAGTTTTTGCATGCTTTTCGAGAACTTGCTTTACTTCTGTAGACAATATCCCACCTCAGTTGTAGGTGCCAATTTTTGTGGTTGCATCTTTTTTGATCCTTGTTCAGAGAAAAATAAAAAAATAGTGAAAAAATAAAAAAGTTTGATTCCTACTAGTGCCTTTTGGAAAAATCAAGGAAAAATTCAGGAAAAAAGAAAATTGTGGGTTATTTGCTTGTTCTGTGCTTTCTTTACATCGTCCTTTGTTTTCACCTTGTTGCGCTATGTCTCGACACGTCTTAGCCAGCAGCTGTGATTTGTACTTTGAATCCGGATTGAACAATCGCTAATCTGCACTCGTTAATTGCTAATCCTTGCTGTCATATTGTGTGCCTACCAATAGCTACACATATTCTTCTATCAGCACAGGTTCATCTTGCAACTGTTACCCACGCTCAACAACAGATTGCTTCGTCCTATTTGGTTTCATCAAAATTGCCAACAAAATTCAGGAAAATAAAGAAAAAAATTTTGTTAAAGTTTTTACACGCTTTTCAGAGAATGTGCTGTATTTTTGTAGACCGCATCTGACCTTAGTTGTAGGTGCCAATTTTTGTGGTTGCATCTTTTTTTATCCTTGTTCACAGAAAAATAAAAAAATTGTGAAAAAATAAAAATTTTTGATTCCTACTTGTGCCTTTTGGAAAAATCAGGGAAAAATTCAGGAAAAAAAAAATTCTAGGTTATTTGCTTGTTCTGTGCGTTCTTTACATCGTCCTTTGTTTTCACCTTGTTGCGCTACGTCTCGACACGTCTTAGTCAGCAGCTGTGATTTGTACTTTGGATCCGGATTGAACAATCGCTAATCTGCACTCGTTAATTGGTAATCCATGCTGTCATATTCTGTGCCTACCCATAGCTCTACATATTCTTCTATCAGCACATGTTCATCTTGCAACTATTACCCACGCTCAACAACAGATTGCTTCGCCCTATTTGGTTTCATCAAAATTGCCATAAAAATTTAGTAAAATAAAGAAAAAAAACTGTCATAGTTTTTGCACGCTTTCCAGAGAACGTGCTGCATTTCTGTAGACCACATCCCACCTCAGTTGTAGGTGGCAATTTTTGTGGTTGCATCTTTTTGATCCTTGTCCAGAGAAAAATAAAAAAATAGTGAAAAAATAAAAAAGTTTGATTCCTACTAGTGCCTTTTGGAAAAATCAGCGAAAAATTCAGTTATTTGCTTATTCTGTGCGTTCTTTACATCGTCCTTTGTTTTCACCTTGTTACGCTACGTCTTGACACGTCTTAGCCAACAGCTGTGATTTGTACTTTGGATCTGGATTGAACAATCGCTAATCTGCACTCGTTAATTGCTAATCCTTGGTGTCATATTGTGTGCCTACCAATAGCTCCACATATTCTTCTATCAGCATAGGTTCATCTTGCAACTGTTACCCACGCTCAACAATAGATTGCTTCGTCCTATTTGTTTTCATCAAAATTGCCAAAAAAATTCAGGAAAATAAAGAAAAAAAATTGTCAAAGTTTTTGCATGCTTTTCAAATAACGTGTTGCATTTCTGTAGACCGCATCCCACCTCAGTTGTAGGTGCCAATTTTTGTGGTTGCATCTTTTTTGATCCTTGTTCGAAGAAAAATAAAAAAAAATAGTGAAAGAAAAAAAAATTGATTTCTACTGGAGCCTTTTGGAAAAATCAGCGAAAAATTTAGTTATTTGCTTGTTCTGTGCGTTCTTTACATCGTCCTTTGTTTTCACCTTGTTGCGCTACGTCTCGACACGTCTTAGCCAGCAGCTGTGATTTGTACTTTCGATCCGGATTGAACAATCGCTAATTTGCACTCGTTAATTGCTAATCCTTGCTGTCATATTGTGTGCCTACCAATAGCTCCACATATTCTTCTATCAGCACAGGTTCATCTTGCAACTGTTATCCACGCTCAACAACAGATTGCTTCGTCCTATTTGGTTTCATCAAAATTGCCAAAAAAATTCAGGAAAATAAAGAAAAAAATTGTCAAAGTTTTTGCACGCTTTTCAAAGAACGTGCTGTATTTCTGTAGACCATATCCCACCTCAGTTGTAGGTGCCAATTTTTGTGGTTGCATCTTTTTTGATCCTTGTTCAGAGAAAAATAAAAAAATTGTGAAAAAATAAAAAAGTTTGATTCCTACTAGTGCCTTTTGGAAAAATCAAGGAAAAATTCAGGAAAAAAGAAAATTGTGGGTTATTTGCTTGTTCTGTGCTTTCTTTACATCGTCCTTTGTTTTCACCTTGTTGCGCTATGTCTCGACACGTCTTAGCCAGCAGCTGTGATTTGTACTTTGGATCCGGATTGAACAATCGCTAATCTGCACTCGTTAATTGCTAATCCTTGCTGTCATATTGTGTGCCTACCAATAGCTACACATATTCTTCTATCAGCACAGGTTCATCTTGCAACTGTTACCCACGTTCAACAACAGATTGCTTCGTCCTATTTGGTTTCATCAAAATTGCCAACAAAATTCAGGAAAATAAAGAAAAAATTTTGTTAAAGTTTTTACACGCTTTTCAGAGAATGTGCTGTATTTTTGTAGACCGCATCCGACCTTAGTTGTAGGTGCCAATTTTTGTGGTTGCATCTTTTTTTATCCTTGTTCAGAGAAAAATAAAAAAATAGTGAAAAAATAAAATTTTTTGATTCCTACTAGTGCCTTTTGGAAAAATCAGGGAAAAATTCAGGAAAAAAGAAAATTCTAGGTTATTTGCTTGTTCTGTGCGTTCTTTACATCGTCCTTTGTTTTCACCTTGTTGCGTTACGTCTCGACACGTCTTAGTCAGCAGCTGTGATTTGTACTTTAGATCCGGATTGAACAATCGCTAATCTGCACTCGTTAATTGCTAATCCATGCTGTCATATTCTGTGCCTACCCATAGCTCTACATATTCTTCTATCAGCACATGTTCATCTTGCAACTATTACCCACGCTCAACAATAGATTGCTTCGCCCTATTTGGATTCATCAAAATTGCCATAAAAATTTAGTAAAATAAAGAAAAAAAATTGTCATAGTTTTTGCACGCTTTCCAGAGAACGTGCTGCATTTCTGTAGACCACATCCCACCTCAGTTGTAGGTGGCAATTTTTGTGGTTGCATCTTTTTGATCCTTGTCCATAGAAAAATAAAAAAATAGTGAAAAAATAAAAAAGTTTGATTCCTACTAGTGCCTTTTAGAAAAATCAGCGAAAAATTCAGTTATTTGCTTATTCTGTGCGTTCTTTACATCGTCCTTTGTTTTCACCTTGTTACGCTACGTCTTGACACGTCTTAGCCAGCAGCTGTGATTTGTACTTTGGATCCGGATTGAACAATCGCTAATCTGCACTCGTTAATTGCTAATCCTTGGTGTCATATTGTGTGCCTACCGATAGCTCCACATATCCTTCTATCAGCACAGGTTCATCTTGCAACTGTTACCCACGCTCAACAATAGATTGCTTCGTCCTATTTGTTTTCATCAAAATTGCCAAAAAAATTCAGGAAAATAAAGAAAAAAAATTGTCAAAGTTTTTGCACGCTTTTCAGATAACGTGTTGCATTTCTGTAGACCACATCCCACCTCAGTTGTAGGTGCCAATTTTTGTGGTTGCATCTTTTTTGATCCTTGTTCGGAGAAAATAAAAAAAATAGTGAAAGAAAAAAAAATTGATTTCTACTGGAACCTTTTGGAAAAATCAGCGAAAAATTTAGTTATTTGCTTGTTCTGTGCGTTCTTTACATCGTCCTTTGTTTTCACCTTGTTGCGCTACGTCTCGACACGTCTTAGCCAGCAGCTGTGATTTGTACTTTCGATCCGGATTGAACAATCGCTAATTTGCACTCGTTAATTGCTAATCCTTGCTGTCATATTGTGTGCCTACCAATAGCTCCACATATTTTTCTATCAGCACAGGTTCATCTTGCAACTGTTATCCATGCTCAACAATAGATTGCTTCGTCCTATTTGGTTTCATCAAAATTGCTAAAAAAATTTAGGAAAATAAAGAAAAAAAATTGTCAAAGTTTTTGCACGCTTTTCAAAGAACGTGCTGTATTTCTGTAGACCATATCCCACCTCAGTTGTAGGTGCCAATTTTTGTGGTTGCATCTTTTTTGATCCTTGTTCAGAGAAAAATAAAAAAATTGTGAAAAAATAAAAAAGTTTGATTCCTACTAGTGCCTTTTGGAAAAATCAAGGAAAAATTCAGGAAAAAAGAAAATTGTGGGTTATTTGCTTGTTCTGTGCTTTCTTTACATCGTCCTTTATTTTCACCTTGTTGCGCTATGTCTCGACACGTCTTAGCCAGCAGCTGTGATTTGTACTTTGGATCCGGATTGAACAATCGCTAATCTGCACTCGTTAATTGCTAATCCTTGCTGTCATATTGTGTGCCTACCAATAGCTACACATATTCTTCTATCAGCACAGGTTCATCTTGCAACTGTTACCCACGTTCAACAACAGATTGCTTCGTCCTATTTGGTTTCATCAAAATTGCCAACAAAATTCAGGAAAATAAAGAAAAAATTTTGTTAAAGTTTTTACACGCTTTTCAGAGAATGTGCTGTATTTTTGTAGACCGCATCCGACCTTAGTTGTAGGTGCCAATTTTTGTGGTTGCATCTTTTTTTATCCTTGTTCAGAGAAAAATAAAAAAATAGTGAAAAAATAAAATTTTTTGATTCCTACTAGTGCCTTTTGGAAAAATCAGGGAAAAATTCAGGAAAAAAGAAAATTCTAGGTTATTTGCTTGTTCTGTGCGTTCTTTACATCGTCCTTTGTTTTCACCTTGTTGCGTTACGTCTCGACACGTCTTAGTCAGCAGCTGTGATTTGTACTTTGGATCCGGATTGAACAATCGCTAATCTGCACTCGTTAATTGCTAATCCATGCTGTCATATTCTGTGCCTACCCATAGCTCTACATATTCTTCTATCAGCACATGTTCATCTTGCAACTATTACCCACGCTCAACAATAGATTGCTTCACCCTATTTGGATTCATCAAAATTGCCATAAAAATTTAGTAAAATAAAGAAAAAAAATTGTCATAGTTTTTGCACGCTTTCCAGAGAACGTGCTGCATTTCTGTAGACCACATCCCACCTCAGTTGTAGGTGGCAATTTTTGTGGTTGCATCTTTTTGATCCTTGTCCATAGAAAAATAAAAAAATAGTGAAAAAATAAAAAAGTTTGATTCCTACTAGTGCCTTTTAGAAAAATCAGCGAAAAATTCAGTTATTTGCTTATTCTGTGCGTTCTTTACATCGTCCTTTGTTTTCACCTTGTTACGCTACGTCTTGACACGTCTTAGCCAGCAGCTGTGATTTGTACTTTGGATCCGGATTGAACAATCGCTAATCTGCACTCGTTAATTGCTAATCCTTGGTGTCATATTGTGTGCCTACCGATAGCTCCACATATCCTTCTATCAGCACAGGTTCATCTTGCAACTGTTACCCACGCTCAACAATAGATTGCTTCGTCCTATTTGTTTTCATCAAAATTGCCAAAAAAATTCAGGAAAATAAAGAAAAAAAATTGTCAAAGTTTTTGCACGCTTTTCAGATAACGTGTTGCATTTCTGTAGACCACATCCCACCTCAGTTGTAGGTGCCAATTTTTGTGGTTGCATCTTTTTTGATCCTTGTTCGGAGAAAATAAAAAAAATAGTGAAAGAAAAAAAAATTGATTTCTACTGGAACCTTTTGGAAAAATCAGCGAAAAATTTAGTTATTTGCTTGTTCTGTGCGTTCTTTACATCGTCCTTTGTTTTCACCTTGTTGCGCTACGTCTCGACACGTCTTAGCCAGCAGCTGTGATTTGTACTTTCGATCCGGATTGAACAATCGCTAATTTGCACTCGTTAATTGCTAATCCTTGCTGTCATATTGTGTGCCTACCAATAGCTCCACATATTTTTCTATCAGCACAGGTTCATCTTGCAACTGTTATCCATGCTCAACAATAGATTGCTTCGTCCTATTTGGTTTCATCAAAATTGCTAAAAAAATTTAGGAAAATAAAGAAAAAAAATTGTCAAAGTTTTTGCACGCTTTTCAAAGAACGTGCTGTATTTCTGTAGACCATATCCCACCTCAGTTGTAGGTGCCAATTTTTGTGGTTGCATCTTTTTTTATCCTTGTTCAGAGAAAAATAAAAAAATAGTGAAAAAATAAAAAAGTTTGATTCCTACTAGTGCCTTTTGGAAAAATCAAGGAAAAATTCAGGAAAAAAGAAAATTGTGGGTTATTTGCTTGTTCTGTGCTTTCTTTACATCGTCCTTTGTTTTCACCTTGTTGCGCTATGTCTCGACACGTCTTAGCTAGCAGCTGTGATTTGTACTTTGGATCCGGATTGAACAATCGCTAATCTGCACTCGTTAATTGCTAATCCTTGCTGTCATATTGTGTGCCTACCAATAGCTACACATATTCTTCTATCAGCACAGGTTCATCTTGCAACTGTTACCCACGCTCAACGACAGATTGCTTCGTCCTATTTGGTTTCATCAAAATTGCCAACAAAATTCAGGAAAATAAAAAAAAATTTTGTTAAAGTTTTTACACGCTTTTCAGAGAATGTGCTGTATTTTTGTAGACCGCATCCGACCTTAGTTGTAGGTGCCAATTTTTGTGGTTGCATCTTTTTTTATCCTTGTTCAGAGAAAAATAAAAAAATAGTGAAAAAATAAAAATTTTTGATTCCTACTAGTGCCTTTTGGAAAAATCAGGGAAAAATTCAGGAAAAAAGAAAATTCTAGGTTATTTGCTTGTTCTGTGCGTTCTTTACATCGTCCTTTGTTTTCACCTTGTTGCGCTACGTCTCGACACGTCTTGGTCAGCAGCTGTGATTTGTACTTTGGATCCGGATTGAACAATCGCTAATCTGCACTCGTTAATTGCTAATCCATGCTGTCATATTCTGTGCCTACCCATAGCTCTACATATTCTTCTATCAGCACATGTTCATCTTGCAACTATTACCCACGCTCAACAACAGATTGCTTCGCCCTATTTGGTTTCATCAAAATTGCCATAAAAATTTAGTAAAATAAAGAAAAAAAATTGTCATAGTTTTTGCACGCTTTCCAGAGAACGTGCTGCATTTCTGTAGACCACATCCCACCTCAGTTGTAGGTGGCAATTTTTGTGGTTGCATCTTTTTGATCCTTGTCCTGAGAAAAATAAAAAAATAGTGAAAAAATAAAAAAGTTTGATTCCTACTAGTGCCTTTTGGAAAAATCAGCGAAAAATTCAGTTATTTGCTTATTCTGTGCGTTCTTTACATCGTCCTTTGTTTTCACCTTGTTACGCTACGTCTTGACACGTCTTAGCCAGCAGCTGTGATTTGTACTTTGGATCCGGATTGAACAATCGCTAATCTGCACTCGTTAATTGCTAATCCTTGGTGTCATATTGTGTGCCTACCAATAGCTCCACATATTCTTCTATCAGCACAGGTTCATCTTGCAACTGTTACCCACGCTCAACAATAGATTGCTTCGTCCTATTTGTTTTCATCAAAATTGCCAAAAAAATTCAGGAAAATAAAGAAAAAAAATTGTCAAAGTTTTTGCACGCTTTTCAGATAACGTGTTGCATTTCTGTAGACCACATCCCACCTCAGTTGTGGGTGCCAATTTTTGTGGTTGCATCTTTTTTGATCCTTGTTCGGAGAAAAATAAAAAAAATAGTGAAAGAAAAAAAAATTTGATTCCTACTAGAGCCTTTTGGAAAAATCAGCGAAAAATTTAGTTATTTGCTTGTTCTGTGCGTTCTTTACATCGTCCTTTGTTTTCACCTTGTTGCGCTACGTCTCGACACGTCTTAGCCAGTAGCTGTGATTTGTACTTTCGATCCGGATTGAACAATCGCTAATTTGCACTCGTTAATTGCTAATCCTTGCTGACATATTGTGTGCCTACCAATAGCTCCACATATTCTTCTATCAGCACAGGTTCATCTTGCAACTGTTATCCACGCTCAACAACAGATTGCTTCGTCCTATTTGGTTTCATCAAAATTGCCAAAAAAATTCAGGAAAATAAAGAAAAAAATTGTCAAAGTTTTTGCACACTTTTCAAAGAACGTGCTGTATTTCTGTAGACCATATCCCACCTCAGTTGTAGGTGCCAATTTTTGTGGTTGCATCTTTTTTGATCCTTATTCAGAGAAAAATAAAAAAATAGTGAAAAAATAAAAAAGTTTGATTCCTACTAGTGCCTTTTGGAAAAATCAGGGAAAAATTCAGGCAAAAAGAAAATTGTGGGTTATTTGCTTGTTCTGTCCTTTCTTTACATCGTCCTTTGTTTTCACCTTGTTGCGCTATGTCTCGACACGTCTTAGCCAGCAGCTGTGATTTGTACTCTGGATCCGGATTGAACAATCGCTAATCTGCACTCGTTAATTGCTAATCCTTGCTGTCATATTGTGTGCTTACCAATAGCTCCACATATTCTTCTATCAGCATAGGTTCATCTTGCAACTGTTACCCACGCTCAACAACAGATTGCTTCGTCCTATTTGGCTTCATCAAAATTGCCAACAAAATTCAGGAAAATAAAGAAAAAAATTTGTTAAAGTTTTTGCACGCTTTTCAGAGAATGTGCTGTATTTTTGTAGACCACATCCGACCTTAGTTGTAGGTGCCAATTTTTGTGGTTGCATCTTTTTTGATCCTTGTTCAGAGAAAAATAAAAAAATAGTAAAAAATAAAAAAAGTTTGATTCCTACTAGTGCCTTTTGGAAAAATCAGCGAAAAATTTAGTTATTTGCTTGTTCTGTGCGTTCTTTACATCGTCCTTTGTTTTCACCTTGTTGCGCTACGTCTCGACACGTCTTAGCCAGCAGCTGTGATTTGTACTTTGGATTCGGATTGAACAATCACTAATCTGCACTCGTTAATTGCTAATCCTTGTTGTCATATTGTGTGCCTACCAATAGCTCCATATATTTTTCTATCGGCACAGGTTCATCTTGCAACTGTTATCCACGCTCAACAACAGATTGCTTCGTCCTTTTTGGCTTCATCAAAATTGCCAAAAAAATTCAGGAAAATAAAGAAAAAAAATTGTCAGTTTTTGCACGCTTTTCAGAGAACGTGCTGTACTTCTGTAGACCATATCCCATCTCAGTTGTAGGTGCCAATTTTTGTGGTTGCATCTTTTTTGATCCTTGTTCAGAGAAAAATAAAAAAATAGTGAAAAAATAAAAAAGTTTGATTCCTACTAGTGCCTTTTGGAAAAATCAGGGAAAAATTCAGGAAAAAAGAAAATTGTGGGTTATTTGCTTGTTCTGTCCTTTCTTTACATCGTCCTTTGTTTTCACCTTGTTGCGCTATGTCTCGACACGTCTTAGCCAGCAGCTGTGATTTGTACTCTGGATCCGGATTGAACAATCGCTAATCTGCACTCGTTAATTGCTAATCCTTGCTGTCATATTGTGTGCTTACCAATAGCTCCACATATTCTTCTATCAGCATAGGTTCATCTTGCAACTGTTACCCACGCTCAACAACAGATTGCTTCGTCCTATTTGGCTTCATCAAAATTGCCAACAAAATTCAGGAAAATAAAGAAAAAAATTTGTTAAAGTTTTTGCACGCTTTTCAGAGAATGTGCTGTATTTTTGTAGACCACATCCGACCTTAGTTGTAGGTGCCAATTTTTGTGGTTGCATCTTTTTTGATCCTTGTTCAGAGAAAAATAAAAAAATAGTAAAAAATAAAAAAAGTTTGATTCCTACTAGTGCCTTTTGGAAAAATCAGCGAAAAATTTAGTTATTTGATTGTTCTGTGCGTTCTTTACATCGTCCTTTGTTTTCACCTTGTTGCGCTACGTCTCGACACGTCTTAGCCAGCAGCTGTGATTTGTACTTTGGATTCGGATTGAACAATCACTAATCTGCACTCGTTAATTGCTAATCCTTGTTGTCATATTGTGTGCCTACCAATAGCTCCATATATTTTTCTATCAGCACAGGTTCATCTTGCAACTGTTATCCACGCTCAACAACAGATTGCTTCGTCCTTTTTGGCTTCATCAAAATTGCCAAAAAAATTCAGGAAAATAAAGAAAAAAAATTGTCAGTTTTTGCACGCTTTTCAGAGAACGTGCTGTACTTCTGTAGACCATATCCCATCTCAGTTGTAGGTGCCAATTTTTGTGGTTGCATCTTTTTTGATCCTTGTTCAGAGAAAAATAAAAAAATAGTGAAAAAATAAAAAAGTTTGATTCCTACTAGTGCCTTTTGGAAAAATCAGGGAAAAATTCAGGAAAAAAGAAAATTGTGGGTTATTTGCTTGTTCTGTCCTTTCTTTACATCGTCCTTTGTTTTCACCTTGTTGCGCTATGTCTCGACACATCTTAGCCAGCAGCTGTGATTTGTACTTTGGATCCGGATTGAACAATCGCTAATCTGCACTCGTTAATTGCTAATCCTTGCTGTCATATTGTGTGCCTACCAATAGCTACACATATTCTTCTATCAGCACAGGTTCATCTTGCAACTGTTACCCACGCTCAACAACAGATTGCTTCGTCCTATTTGGTTTCATCAAAATTGCCAACAAAATTCAGGAAAATAAAGAAAAAAAATTGTTAAAGTTTTTGCACGCTTTTCAGAGAATGTGCTGTATTTTTGTAGACCGCATCCAACCTTAGTTGTAGGTGCCAATTTTTGTGGTTGCATCTTTTTTGATCCTTGTTCAGAGAAAAAAAATAGTGAAAAAATAAAAAATTTTGATTCCTACTAGTGCCTTTTGGAAAAATCAGGGAAAATTTCAGGAAAAAAGAAAATTCTAGGTTATTTGCTTGTTCTGTGCGTTCTTTCCATCGTCCTTTGTTTTTACCTTGTTGCGCTACGTCTCGACACGTCTTAGTCAGCAGCTGTGATTTGTACTTTGGATCCGGATTGAACAATCGCTAATCTGCACTCGTTAATTGCTAATCCATGCTGTCATATTCTGTGCCTACCCATAGCTCCACATATTCTTCTATCAGCACATGTTCATCTTGCAACTATTACCCACGCTCAACAACAGATTGCTTCGCCCTGTTTGGTTTCGTCAAAATTGCCAAAAAAATTTAGGAAAATAAAGAAAAAAAATTGTCAAAATTTTTGCACGCTTTTCAGAGAACGTGCTGTATTTCTAGAGACCATATCCCACCTCAGTTGTAGGTGCCAATTTTTGTGGTTGCATCTTTTTAATCCTTGTTCAGAGAAAAATAAAAAAATAGTGAAAAAATAAAAAAGTTTGATTCCTACTAGTGCCTTTTGGAAAAATCAGCGAAAAATTCAGTTATTTGCTTATTCTGTGCGTTCTTTACATCGTCCTTTGTTTTCACCTTGTTACGCTACGTCTTGACACGTCTTAGACAGCAGCTGTGATTTGTACTTTGGATCCGGATTGAACAATCGCTAATCCGCACTCGTTAATTGCTAATCCTTGCTGTCATATTTTGTGCCTATCCATTTAGAGAAAAATAAAAAAATAGTGAAAAAATAAAAAAGTTTCATTCCTACAAGTGCCTTTTGAAAAAAATCAGGAAAAAATCAGGAAAAAGGAAAATTCCGGGTTATTTGTTTGTTCTGTGCATTCTTTACATCGTCCTTTGTTTTCACCTTGTTGCGCTATGTCTCGACACGTCTTAGCCAGCATCTGTGATTTGTACTTTCGATCCGGATTGAACAATCGCTAATTTGCACTCGTTAATTGCTAATCCTTGCTGTCATATTGTGTGCATACCAATAGCTCCACATATTCTTCTATCAGCACAGGTTCATCTTGCAACTGTTACCCACGCTCAACAACAGATTGCTTCGTCCTATTTGGTTTCATCAAAATTGCCAAAAAAATTCAGGAAAATAAAGAAAAAAAATTGTCAAAGTTTTTGCACGCTTTTCAGATAACGTGCTGCATTTCTGTAGACCACATCCCACCTCAGTTGTAGGTGCTAATTTTTGTGGTTGCATCTTTTTTGATCCTTGTTCAGAGAAAAATAAAAAAATAGTGAAAAAATAAAAAAGTTTGATTCCTACTAGTGCCTTTTGGAAAAATCAGCGAAAAATTTAGTTATTTGCTTGTTCTGTGCGTTCTTTACATCGTCCTTTGTTTTCACCTTATTGCGCTACGTCTCGACACGTCTTAGCCAGCAGCTGTGATTTGTACTTTGGATCCGGATTGAACAATCGCTAATCTGCACTCATTAATTGCTAATCCTTGCTGTCATATTGTGTGCCTACCCATAGCTCCACATATTCTTCTATCAGCACAGGTTCATCTTACAACTGTTACCCACGCTCAACAACAGATTGCTTCGTCCTATTTGGTTTCCTCAAAATTGCCAAAAAAAATTCAGGAAAATAAAGAAAAAAATTGTCAAAGTTTTTGCACGCTTTTTAGAGAACGTGCTGTATTTCTGTAGACCACATCCCACCTTAGTTGTAGGTGCCAATTTTTGTGGTTGCATCTTTTTTGATCCTTGTTCAGAGAAAAATAAAAAAATAGTGAAAAAATTAAAAAGTTTGATTCCTACTAGTGCCTTTTGGAAAAATCAGGGAAAAATTCAAGAAAAAAGAAGATTGTGGGTTATTTGCTTGTCCTGTGCGTTTTTTACATTGTCCTTTGTTTTCACCTTGTTGCGCTACGTCTCGACATGTCTTAGCCAGCAGCTGTGATTTGTACTTTGGATCCGGATTGAACAATCGCTAATCTGCACTCGTAAATTGCTAATCCTTGCTGTTATATTGTGTGCCTACCAATAGCTCCACATATTCTTCTATCAGCATAGGTTCATCTTGCAACTGTTACCCACGCTCCACAACAGATTGCTTCGTCCTATTTGGTTCCATCAAAATTGCGAAAAAAATTTAGGAAAATAATGAAAAAAATTGTCAAAGTTTTTGCACGCTTTTCTAGGAACATGCTGTATTTCTGTAGACCACATCCCACCTCAGTTGTAGGAGCCAATTTTTGTGGTTGCATCTTTTTTTGTCCTTGTTTAGAGAAAAATAAAAAAATAGTGAAAAAATAAAAAAGTTTGATTCCTACTAGTGCCTTTCGGAAAAATCAGGGAAAAATTCAGGAAAAAGGAAAATTCTGGGTTATTTGCTCGTTCTGTGCGTTCTTTCCATCGTCCTTTGTTTTCACCTTGTTCCGCTACGTCTCGACGCATCTTAGCCAGCGGCTGTGATTTGTACTTTGGACCCGGATTGAACAATCGCTAATCTGCACTTGTTAATTGCTAATTCTTGCGGTCATATTGTGTGCCTACCCATAGCTCCACATATTCTTCTATCAGCACAGGTTCATCTTGCAACTGTTACGAACGCTCAACAATAGATTGCTTCGCGCGGTTTGGTTTCATCAAAATTTCCAAAAAAAATTCAGGAAAATAAAGAAAAAAAATGTCAAAGTTTTTGCACGCTTTTTAGAGAACGTGTTGTATTTCTGTAGACCACATCCCACCTCAGTTGTAGGTGCCAATTTTTGCGGTTGCATCTTTTTTGATCCCTGTTCAGAGAAAAAGAAAAAATGGTGAAAAAATTAAAAAGTTTGATTCCTACTAGTGCCTTTTGGAAAAATCAGCGAAAAATTCAGGAAAAAGAAAAATTCCAGGTTATTTGATTGTTCTGTGCGTTCTTGCCATCGTCCTTTGTTTTCACCTAGTTACGCTACGTCTCGACACGTCTTAGCCAGCAGCTATGATTTGTATTTTAGATCCGGATTGAACAATCGCTAATCTTCACTCGTTAATTGCTAATCCTTGCTGTCATGTTGTGTGCCTACCCATAGCTCCACATATTCTTCTATCAGCACAGGTTCATCTTGCAACTGTTACCCACGCTCAACAATAGATTGCTTCGCCCTGTTTGGTTTCATCAAAATTGCCAAAAAAAATTCAGGAAAATAAAGAAAAATAAATATCAAAGTTTTTGCACGCTTTTCAGAGAACGTGCTGTATTTCTGTAGACCACATCCCACCTCAGTT
The DNA here is from genome assembly GCA_022457205.1 of Saccharum spontaneum. Lineage (NCBI taxonomy): Eukaryota > Viridiplantae > Streptophyta > Magnoliopsida > Poales > Poaceae > Saccharum > Saccharum spontaneum. The sequence goes on along the minus strand of CM039594.1, from coordinate 1,367,626 downwards.
GTAGGTGCCAACTTTTGTGGTTGCATCTTTTTTGGTCCTTGTTCAGAGAAAAATAAAAAAATAGTGAAAAAAATAAAAAAGTTTGATTCCAACAAGTGCCTTTTGAAAAAATCAGGAAAAAATCAGAAAAAAGGAAAATTCCAGGTTATTTGCTTGTTCTGTGCGTTCTTTCCATCGTCCTTTGTTTTCACCTTGTTGCACTACGTCTCTACACATCTTAGCTAGCAGCTGTGATTTGTACTTTGGATTCGGATTGAACAATCGCTAATCTGCACTCGTTAATTGCTAATCCTTGATGTCATATTGTCTGCCTACATATAGCTCCACAATTCTTCTATCAGCACAGGTTTATCTTGCAACTGTTACCCATGCTCAACAACAGATTTCTTCGCCCTGTTTGGTTTCATCAAAATTGCCAAAAAAATTTAGGAAAATAAAGAAAAAAAATTGTCAAAGTTTTTGCACGCTTTTTAGAGAACGTACTGTATTTCTTTAGACCACATCCCACCGCAGTTGTAGGTGCTAATTTTTGTGGTTGCATCTTTTTTATCCTTGTTCAGAGAAAAATAACAAAATAGTGAAAAAATAAAAAAGTTTGATTCCTATAAGTGCCTTTTGGAAAAATCAGGAAAATTCTAGAAAAAGGAAAATTTCGGGTTATTTGCTTGTTCTGTGCGTTCTTTCCATCGTCCTTTGTTTTCACCTTCTTGCGCTACGTCTCGATACGTCTTAGCTAGCAGCTGTGATTTGTACTTTGGAAAAATCAAAATTGCCAAAAAAAATTTAGGAAAATAAAGAAAAAAAATATCAAAGTTTTTGCATGCTTTTCAGATAACGTGTTGTATTTCTATAGACCACATCCCACCTCAGTTGTAGGTGCCAATTTTTGTGGCTGCATCTTTTTGGATCCTTGTTCAGAGAAAAATAAAAAATAGTGAAAAAATAAAAAAGTTTGATTCCTACAAGTGCCTTTTGAAAAAATCAGGGAAAAATTCAGAAAAAAGGAAAATTCTGAGTTATTTGCTTGTTCTGTGCGTTCTTTCCATCGTCCTTTGTTTTCACCTTGTTGCGCTATGTCTCGACACGTCTTAGCCAGCAGCTGTGATTTGTACTTTGGATCCGGATTGAACAATCGCTAATCTGCACTCGTTAATTGCTAATCCTTGCTGTCATATTGTGTGCCTACCAATAGCTCCACATATTCTTCTATCAGCACAGATTCATCTTGCAACTGTTACCCACACTCAACAACAGATTGCTTCGTCCCGTTTGGTTTCATCAAAATTGCCAAAAAAATTCAGGAAAATAAAGAAAAAAATTGTCAAAGTTTTTGCACGCTTTTCAGAGAATGTGCTGTATTTCTGTAGACCACATCCCACCTCAGTTTCAGGTGCCAATTTTTGTGGTTGCATCTCTTTTTATCCTTGTTCAGAGAAAAATAAAGAAATAGTGAAATAATAAAAAAGTTTGATTTCTACTGGTGCCATTTGGAAAATAAGGGAAAAATTCAGGAAAAAGGAAAATTCCGGGTTATTTGCTTGTTCTGTGCGTTCTTTCCATCGTCCTTTGTTTTCACCTTGTTGCGCTACGTCTCGACATGTCTTAGCCAGCAGCTGTGATTTGTACTTTGGATCCGATTGAACAATCGCTAATCTGCACTCGTTAATTGCTAATTCTTGCTGTCATATTGTGTGCCTACCCATAGCTCCACATATTCTTCTATCAGCACAGGTTCATCTTGCAACTGTTACCCACGCTCAACAACAGATTGCTTCGCCCTGTTTGGTTTCATCAAAATTGCCAAAAAATTCAGGAAAACAAAGAAACAAATTGTCAAAGTTTTTACACGCTTTTCAGAGAACGTGCTGTATCTCTGTAGACCGCATCCCACCTTAGTTGTAGGTGCCAATTTTTGTGGTTGCATCTTTTTTTACCCTTGTTCAGAAAAAAAACAAAAAAAATAGTGAAAAAATAAAAAAGTTTGATTCCTACTAGAGCCTTTTGGAAAAATCAGGGAAAAATTCAGGAAAAAAGAAGATTGTGGGTTATTTGCTTGTCCTGTGCGTTCTTTACATCGTCCTTTGTTTTCACCTTGTTGCGCTACGTCTCGACATGTCTTAGCCAGCAGCTGTGATTTGTACTTTGGATCCGGATTGAACAATCGCTAATCTGCACTCGTAAATTGCTAATCCTTACTGTTATATTGTGTGCCTACCAAAAGCTCCACATATTCTTCTATCAGCATAGGTTCATCTTGCAACTGTTACCCACGCTCCACAACAGATTGCTTCGTCCTATTTGGTTTCATCAAAATTGCCAAAAAAATTCAGGAAAATAATGAAAAAAATTGTCAAAGTTTTTACACGCTTTTCTAGGAACATGCTGTATTTCTGTAGACCACATCCCACCTCAGTTGTAGGAGCCAATTTTTGTGGTTGCATCTTTTTTTGTCCTTGTTTAGAGAAAAATAAAAAAATAGTGAAAAAATAAAAAACTTTGATTCCTACTAGTGCCTTTCGGAAAAATCAGGGAAAAAATCAGGAAAAAGGAAAATTCCGGGTTATTTGCTTGTTCTGTGCGTTCTTTCCATCGTCCTTTGTTTTCACCTTGTTCCGCTACGTCTCGACGCATCTTAGCCAGCGGCTGTGATTTGTACTTTGGACCCGGATTGAACAATCGCTAATCTGCACTCGTTAATTGCTAATTCTTGCGGTCATATTGAGTGCCTACCCATAGCTCCACATATTCTTCTATCAGCACAGGTTCATCTTGCAACTGTAACGAACGCTCAACAATAGATTGCTTCGCGCTGTTTGGTTTCATCAAAATTGCCAAAAAAAATTCAGGAAAATAAAGAAAAAAAAATTGTCAAAGTTTTTGCACGCTTTTTAGAGAACGTGCTGTATTTCTGTAGACCACATCCCACCTCAGTTGTAGGTGCCAATTTTTGCGGTTGCATCTTTTTTGATCCTTGTTCAGAGAAAAAGAAAAAATGGTGAAAAAATAAAAAAGTTTGATTCCTACTAGTGCCTTTTGGAAAAATCAGCGAAAAATTCAGGAAAAAGGAAAATTCTGGGTTATTTGATTGTTCTGTGCGTTCTTGCCATCGTCCTTTGTTTTCACCTAGTTACGCTACGTCTCGACACTTCGTAGCCGGCAGCTATGATTTGTATTTTAGATCCGGATTGAACAATCGCTAATCTTCACTCGTTAATTGCTAATCCCTGCTGTCATGTTGTGTGCCTACCCATAGCTCCACATATTCTTCTATGAGCACAGGTTCATCTTGCAACTGTTACCCATGCTCAACAATAGATTGCTTCGCCCTGTTTGGTTTCATCAAAATTGCCAAAAAAAATTTAGGAAAATAAAGAAAAAAAATATCAAAGTTTTTGCACGCTTTTCAGAGAACGTGCTGTATTTCTGTAGACCACATCCTACCTCAGTTGTAGGTGCCAATTTTTGTGGTTGCATCTTTTTTGGTCCTTGTTCAGAGAAGAATAAAAAAATAGTGAAAAAAATAAAAAAAGTTTGATTCTAACAAGTGCCTTTTGAAAAAATCAGGAAAAAATCAGAAAAAAGGAAAATTCCAGGTTATTTGCTTGTTCTGTGCGTTCTTTCCATCGTCCTTTGTTTTCACCTTGTTGCACTACGTCTCTACATGTCTTAGCTAGCAGCTGTGATTTGTACTTTGGATCCGGATTGAACAATCGCTAATCTGCACTCGTTAATTGCTAATCCTTGATGTCATATTGTCTGCCTACATATAGCTCCACATATTCTTCTATCAGCACAGGTTTATCTTGCAACTGTTACCCATGCTCAACAACAGATTTCTTCGCCCTGTTTGGTTTCATCAAAATTGCCAAAAAAATTTAGGAAAATAAAGAAAAAAAATTGTCAAAGTTTTTGCACGCTTTTTAGAGAACGTACTGTATTTCTTTAGACCACATCCCACCGCAGTTGTAGGTGCTAATTTTTGTGGTTGCATCTTTTTTATCCTTGTTCAGAGAAAAATAACAAAATAGTGAAAAAATAAAAAAGTTTGATTCCTACAAGTGCCTTTTGGAAAAATTAGGAAAATTCTAGAAAAAGGAAAATTTCGGGTTATTTGCTTGTTCTGTGCGTTCTTTCCATCGTCCTTTGTTTTCACCTTGTTGCGCTACGTCTCGATACTTTGGATCCGGATTGAACAATCGCTAATCTGCACTCGTTAATTGCTAATCCTTGCGGTCATATTGTGTGCCTACCCATAGCTCCACATATTCTTCTATCAACACAGGTTCATCTTGCAACTGTTACTCACGCTCAACAATAGATTGCTTCGCCCTGTTTGGTTTCATCAAAATTGCCAAAAAAATTCAGGAAAATAAAGAAAAAAAAATTGTCAAACTTTTTGTACGCTTTTTAGAGAACGTGCTGTATTTCTGTAGACCACATCCCACCTCAGTTGTAGGTGCCAATTTTTGTGGTTGCATCTTTTTTGATCCTTGTTCAGAGAAAAAGAAAAAAATGGTGAAAAAATAAAAAAGTTTGATTTCTACTAGTGCCTTTTGGAAAAATCAGGGAAAAATTCAGGAAAAAGGAAAATTCTAGGTTATTTGATTGTTCTGTGCGTTCTTGCCATCGTCCTTTGTTTTCACCTAGTTACGCTACGTCTCGACACGTCTTAGCCAGCAGCTGTGATTTGTACTTTGGATCCGGATTGAACAATCGCTAATCTGCACTCGTAAATTGCTAATCCTTGCTTTTATATTGTGTGCCTACCAATAGCTCCACATATTCTTCTATCAGCATAGGTTCATCTTGCAACTGTTACCCACGCTCCACAACAGATTGCTTCGTCCTATTTGGTTTCATCAAAATTGCGAAAAAAATTTAGGAAAATAATGAAAAAAATTGTCAAAGTTTTTGCACGCTTTTCTAGGAACATGCTGTATTTCTGTAGACCACATCCCACCTCAGTTGTAGGAGCCAATTTTTGTGGTTGCATCTTTTTTTGTCCTTGTTTAGAGAAAAATAAAAAAATAGTGAAAAAATAAAAAAGTTTGATTCCTACTAGTGCCTTTCGGAAAAATCAGGGAAAAATTCAGGAAAAAGGAAAATTCTGGGTTATTTGCTCGTTCTGTGCGTTCTTTCCATCGTCCTTTGTTTTCACCTTGTTCCGCTACGTCTCGACGCATCTTAGCCAGCGGCTGTGATTTGTACTTTGGACCCGGATTGAACAATCGCTAATCTGCACTTGTTAATTGCTAATTCTTGCGGTCATATTGTGTGCCTACCCATAGCTCCACATATTCTTCTATCAGCACAGGTTCATCTTGCAACTGTTACGAACGCTCAACAATAGATTGCTTCGCGCGGTTTGGTTTCATCAAAATTTCCAAAAAAAATTCAGGAAAATAAAGAAAAAAAATTGTCAAAGTTTTTGCACGCTTTTTAGAGAACGTGTTGTATTTCTGTAGACCACATCCCACCTCAGTTGTAGGTGCCAATTTTTGCGGTTGCATCTTTTTTGATCCCTGTTCAGAGAAAAAGAAAAAATGGTGAAAAAATTAAAAAGTTTGATTCCTACTAGTGCCTTTTGGAAAAATCAGCGAAAAATTCAGGAAAAAGGAAAATTCCAGGTTATTTGATTGTTCTATGCGTTCTTGCCATCGTCCTTTGTTTTCACCTAGTTACGCTACGTCTCGACACGTCTTAGCCAGCAGCTATGATTTGTATTTTAGATCCAGATTGAACAATCGCTAATCTTCACTCGTTAATTGCTAATCCTTGCTGTCATGTTGTGTGCCTACCCATAGCTCCACATATTCTTCTATCAGCACAGGTTCATCTTGCAACTGTTACCCACGCTCAACAATAGATTGCTTCGCCCTGTTTGGTTTCATCAAAATTGCCAAAAAAAATTCAGGAAAATAAAGAAAAAAAAATATCAAAGTTTTTGCACGCTTTTCAGAGAACGTGCTGTATTTCTGTAGACCACATCCCACCTCAGTTGTAGGTGCCAACTTTTGTGGTTGCATCTTTTTTGGTCCTTGTTCAGAGAAAAATAAAAAAATAGTGAAAAAAATAAAAAAGTTTGATTCCAACAAGTGCCTTTTGAAAAAATCAGGAAAAAATCAGAAAAAAGGAAAATTCCAGGTTATTTGCTTGTTCTGTGCGTTCTTTCCATCGTCCTTTGTTTTCACCTTGTTGCACTACGTCTCTACACGTCTTAGCTAGCAGCTGTGATTTGTACTTTGGATTCGGATTGAACAATCGCTAATCTGCACTCGTTAATTGCTAATCCTTGATGTCATATTGTCTGCCTACATATAGCTCCACAATTCTTCTATCAGCACAGGTTTATCTTGCAACTGTTACCCATGCTCAACAACAGATTTCTTCGCCCTGTTTGGTTTCATCAAAATTGCCAAAAAAATTTAGGAAAATAAAGAAAAAAAATTGTCAAAGTTTTTGCACGCTTTTTAGAGAACGTACTGTATTTCTTTAGACCACATCCCACCGCAGTTGTAGGTGCTAATTTTTGTGGTTGCATCTTTTTTATCCTTGTTCAGAGAAAAATAACAAAATAGTGAAAAAATAAAAAAGTTTGATTCCTATAAGTGCCTTTTGGAAAAATCAGGAAAATTCTAGAAAAAGGAAAATTTCGGGTTATTTGCTTGTTCTGTGCGTTCTTTCCATCGTCCTTTGTTTTCACCTTCTTGCGCTACGTCTCGATACGTCTTAGCTAGCAGCTGTGATTTGTACTTTGGAAAAATCAAAATTGCCAAAAAAAATTTAGGAAAATAAAGAAAAAAAATATCAAAGTTTTTGCATGCTTTTCAGATAACGTGTTGTATTTCTATAGACCACATCCCACCTCAGTTGTAGGTGCCAATTTTTGTGGCTGCATCTTTTTGGATCCTTGTTCAGAGAAAAATAAAAAATAGTGAAAAAATAAAAAAGTTTGATTCCTACAAGTGCCTTTTGAAAAAATCAGGGAAAAATTCAGAAAAAAGGAAAATTCTGAGTTATTTGCTTGTTCTGTGCGTTCTTTCCATCGTCCTTTGTTTTCACCTTGTTGCGCTATGTCTCGACACGTCTTAGCCAGCAGCTGTGATTTGTACTTTGGATCCGGATTGAACAATCGCTAATCTGCACTCGTTAATTGCTAATCCTTGCTGTCATATTGTGTGCCTACCAATAGCTCCACATATTCTTCTATCAGCACAGATTCATCTTGCAACTGTTACCCACACTCAACAACAGATTGCTTCGTCCCGTTTGGTTTCATCAAAATTGCCAAAAAAAATTCAGGAAAATAAAGAAAAAAATTGTCAAAGTTTTTGCACGCTTTTCAGAGAATGTGCTGTATTTCTGTAGACCACATCCCACCTCAGTTTCAGGTGCCAATTTTTGTGGTTGCATCTCTTTTTATCCTTGTTCAGAGAAAAATAAAGAAATAGTGAAATAATAAAAAAGTTTGATTTCTACTGGTGCCATTTGGAAAATAAGGGAAAAATTCAGGAAAAAGGAAAATTCCGGGTTATTTGCTTGTTCTGTGCGTTCTTTCCATCGTCCTTTGTTTTCACCTTGTTGCGCTACGTCTCGACATGTCTTAGCCAGCAGCTGTGATTTGTACTTTGGATCCGATTGAACAATCGCTAATCTGCACTCGTTAATTGCTAATTCTTGCTGTCATATTGTGTGCCTACCCATAGCTCCACATATTCTTCTATCAGCACAGGTTCATCTTGCAACTGTTACCCACGCTCAACAACAGATTGCTTCACCCTGTTTGGTTTCATCAAAATTGCCAAAAAATTCAGGAAAACAAAGAAACAAATTGTCAAAGTTTTTACACGCTTTTCAGAGAACGTGCTGTATCTCTGTAGACCGCATCCCACCTTAGTTGTAGGTGCCAATTTTTGTGGTTGCATCTTTTTTTACCCTTGTTCAGAAAAAAAACAAAAAAAATAGTGAAAAAATAAAAAAGTTTGATTCCTACTAGAGCCTTTTGGAAAAATCAGGGAAAAATTCAGGAAAAAAGAAGATTGTGGGTTATTTGCTTGTCCTGTGCGTTCTTTACATCGTCCTTTGTTTTCACCTTGTTGCGCTACGTCTCGACATGTCTTAGCCAGCAGCTGTGATTTGTACTTTGGATCCGGATTGAACAATCGCTAATCTGCACTCGTAAATTGCTAATCCTTGCTGTTATATTGTGTGCCTACCAAAAGCTCCACATATTCTTCTATCAGCATAGGTTCATCTTGCAACTGTTACCCATGCTCCACAACAGATTGCTTCGTCCTATTTGGTTTCATCAAAATTGCCAAAAAAATTCAGGAAAATAATGAAAAAAATTGTCAAAGTTTTTACACGCTTTTCTAGGAACATGCTGTATTTCTGTAGACCACATCCCACCTCAGTTGTAGGAGCCAATTTTTGTGGTTGCATCTTTTTTTGTCCTTGTTTAGAGAAAAATAAAAAAATAGTGAAAAAATAAAAAAGTTTGATTCCTACTAGTGCCTTTCGGAAAAATCAGGGAAAAAATCAGGAAAAAGGAAAATTCCGGGTTATTTGCTTGTTCTGTGCGTTCTTTCCATCGTCCTTTGTTTTCACCTTGTTCCGCTACGTCTCGACGCATCTTAGCCAGCGGCTGTGATTTGTACTTTGGACCCGGATTGAACAATCGCTAATCTGCACTCGTTAATTGCTAATTCTTGCGGTCATATTGAGTGCCTACCCATAGCTCCACATATTCTTCTATCAGCACAGGTTCATCTTGCAACTGTAACGAACGCTCAACAATAGATTGCTTCGCGCTGTTTGGTTTCATCAAAATTGCCAAAAAAAATTCAGGAAAATAAAGAAAAAAAAATTGTCAAAGTTTTTGCACGCTTTTTAGAGAACGTGCTATATTTCTGTAGACCACATCCCACCTCAGTTGTATGTGCCAATTTTTGCGGTTGCATCTTTTTTGATCCTTGTTCAGAGAAAAAGAAAAAATGGTGAAAAAATAAAAAAGTTTGATTCCTACTAGTGCCTTTTGGAAAAATCAGCGAAAAATTCAGGAAAAAGGAAAATTCTGGGTTATTTGATTGTTCTGTGCGTTCTTGCCATCGTCCTTTGTTTTCACCTAGTTACGCTACGTCTCGACACTTCGTAGCCGGCAGCTATGATTTGTATTTTAGATCCAGATTGAACAATCTCTAATCTTCACTCGTTAATTGCTAATCCCTGCTGTCATGTTGTGTGCCTACCCATAGCTCCACATATTCTTCTATGAGCACAGGTTCATCTTGCAACTGTTACCCATGCTCAACAATAGATTGCTTCGCCCTGTTTGGTTTCATCAAAATTGCCAAAAAAAATTCAGGAAAATAAAGAAAAAAAATATCAAAGTTTTTGCACGCTTTTCAGAGAACGTGCTGTATTTCTGTAGACCACATCCTACCTCAGTTGTAGGTGCCAATTTTTGTGGTTGCATCTTTTTTGGTCCTTGTTCAGAGAAAAATAAAAAAATAGTGAAAAAAATAAAAAAAGTTTGATTCCAACAAGTGCCTTTTGAAAAAATCAGGAAAAAATCAGAAAAAAGGAAAATTCCAGGTTATTTGCTTGTTCTGTGCGTTCTTTCCATCGTCCTTTGTTTTCACCTTGTTGCATTACGTCTCTACATGTCTTAGCTAGCAGCTGTGATTTGTACTTTGGATCCGGATTGAACAATCGCTAATCTGCACTCGTTAATTGCTAATCCTTGATGTCATATTGTCTGCCTACATATAGCTCCACAATTCTTCTATCAGCACAGGTTTATCTTGCAACTGTTACCCATGCTCAACAACAGATTTCTTCGCCCTGTTTGGTTTCATCAAAATTGCCAAAAAAATTTAGGAAAATAAAGAAAAAAAATTGTCAAAGTTTTTGCACGCTTTTTAGAGAACGTACTGTATTTCTTTAGACCACATCCCACCGCAGTTGTAGGTGCTAATTTTTGTGGTTGCATCTTTTTTATCCTTGTTCAGAGAAAAATAACAAAATAGTGAAAAAATAAAAAAGTTTGATTCCTACAAGTGCCTTTTGGAAAAATTAGGAAAATTCTAGAAAAAGGAAAATTTCGGGTTATTTGCTTGTTCTGTGCGTTCTTTCCATCGACCTTTGTTTTCACCTTGTTGCGCTACGTCTCGATACTTTGGATCCGGATTGAACAATCGCTAATCTGCACTCGTTAATTGCTAATCCTTGCGGTCATATTGTGTGCCTACCCATAGCTCCACATATTCTTCTATCAACACAGGTTCATCTTGCAACTGTTACTCACGCTCAACAATAGATTGCTTCGCCCTGTTTGGTTTCATCAAAATTGCCAAAAAAATTCAGGAAAATAAAGAAAAAAAAATTGTCAAACTTTTTGTACGCTTTTTAGAGAACGTGCTGTATTTCTGTAGACCACATCCCACCTCAGTTGTAGGTGCCAATTTTTGTGGTTGCATCTTTTTTGATCCTTGTTCAGAGAAAAAGAAAAAAATGGTGAAAAAATAAAAAAGTTTGATTTCTACTAGTGCCTTTTGGAAAAATCAGGGAAAAATTCAGGAAAAAGGAAAATTCTAGGTTATTTGATTGTTCTGTGCGTTCTTGCCATCGTCCTTTGTTTTCACCTAGTTACGCTACGTCTCGACACGTCTTAGCCAGCAGCTATGATTTGTATTTTAGATCCGGATTGAACAATCGCTAATCTTCACTCGTTAATTGCTAATCCTTGCTGTCATATTGTGTGCCATTTGGAAAATAAGGGAAAAATTCAGGAAAAAGGAAAATTCTGGGTTATTTGCTTGTTCTGTGCGTTCTTTCCATCGTCCTTTGTTTTCACCTTGTTGCGCTACGTCTCGACATGTCTTAGCCAGCAGCTGTGATTTGTACTTTGGATCCGGATTGAACAATCACTAATCTGCACTCGTTAATTGCTAATCCTTGCTGTCATATTGTGTGCCTACCCATAGCTCCACATATTCTTCTATCAGCACAGGTTGATCTTGCAACTGTTACCCACGCTCATGAACAGATTGCTTCGCCCTGTTTGGTTTCATCAAAATTGCCAAAAATTTCAGGAAAACAAAGAAACAAATTGTCAAAGTTTTTGCACGCTTTTCAGAGAACGTGTTGTATCTCTGTAGACCGCATCCCACCTCAGTTGTAGGTGCCAATTTTTGTGGTTGCATCTTTTTTTATCCTTGTTCAGAAAAAAATAAAAAAAAAATAGTGAAAAAATAAAAAAGTTTGATTCCTACTAGTGTCTTTTGGAAAAATCAGGGAAAAATTCAGGAAAAAGGAAAGTTCCATGTTATTTGCTTGTTCTATGCGTTCTTTCCGTCGTCCTTTGTTTTCACCTTGTTGCGCTACGTCTCGACACGTCTTAGCCAGCAACTGTGATTTGTATTTTGGATCCGGATTGAACAATCGCTAATCTGCACTCGTTAATTGGTAATCCTTGCTGTCATATTGTGTGCCTACCCATAGCTCCACATATTCTCTATCAGCACAGGTTCATCTTGCAACCGTTACCCACGCTCAATGATAGATTGCTTTGCCCTATTTGGTTTCATTAAAATTACCATAAAAATTCAGGAAAACAAAAAAAATTGTCAAAGTTTTTGCACGGTTTTCAGAGAACGTTCTGTATTTCTGTAGACCACATCCCACCTTAGTTGTAGGTGCCAATTTTTGTGGTTGCATATTTTTTGATCCTTGTTCAGAGAAAAAGAAAAAAAATGATGAAAAAATAAAAAAGTTTGATTCCTACTGGTGCCTTTTGGAAAAATCAGGGAAAAATTCAGGAAAAAGGAAAATTCTAGGTTATTTGATTGTTCTGTGCATTCTTGCCATCGTCCTTTGTTTTCACCTAGTTACGCTACGTCTCGACACGTCTTAGCCAGCAGCTATGATTTGTATTTTAGATCCGGATTGAACAATCGCTAATCTTCACTCGTTAATTGCTAATCCTTGCTGTCATATTGTGTGCCTACCCATAGGTCCACATATTCTTCTATCAGCACACGTTCATCTTGCAACTGTTACCCACGCTCATGAACAGATTGCTTCGCCCTGTTTGGTTTCATCAAAATTGCCAAAAAAATTTAGGAAAACAAAGAAAAAAATTATCAAAGTTTTTGCACGCTTTTCAGAGAACGTGCTGTATCTCTGTACACCGCATCCCACCTCAGTTGTAGCTGCCAATTTTTGTGGTTGCATCTTTTTTGATCCTTGTTCAGAGAAAAAAAATGGTGAAAAAATAAAAAAGTTTGATTCCTACTAGTGCCTTTTGGAAAAATCACCGAAAAATTCAGGAAAAAGGAAAATTCCGGGTTATTTGATTGTTCTGTGCGTTCTTGCCATCGTCCTTTGTTTTCACCTAGTTACGCTACGTCTCGACACGTCTTAGCCAGTAGCTATGATTTGTATTTTAGATCCGGATTGAACAATCGCTAATCTTCACTCGTTAATTGCTAATCCGTGCTGTCATACTGTGTGCCTACCCATAGCTCCACATATTCTTCTATCAGCACAGGTTCATCTTGCAACTGTTACCCACGCCCAACAATAGATTGCTTCGCCCTGTTTGGTTTCATCAAAATTGCCAAAAAAATTCAGGAAAATAAAGAAAAAAAATATCAAAGTTTTTGCACGCTTTTCAGAGAACGTGTTGTATTTCTGTTGACCACGTCCCACCTCAGTTGTAGGTGCCAATTTTTGTGGTTGCATCTTTTTTGGTCCTTGTTCAAAGAAAAATAAAAAAATAGTGAAAAAAATAAAAAAAAGTTTGATTCCTACAAGTGCCTTTTGAAAAAATCAGGAAAAAATCAAAAAAAAGGAAAATTCCGGGTTATTTGCCTGTTCTGTGCGTTCTTTCCATCGTCCTTTGTTTTCACCTTGTTGCGCTACGTCTCTACACGTCTTAGCTAGCAGCTGTGATTTGTACTTTGGATCTGGATTGAACAATCGCTAATCTGAAATCGTTAATTGCAAATCCTTGATGTCATATTGTGTGCCTACACATAGCTCCACATATTCTTCTATCAGCACAGGTTTATCTTGCAACTGTTACCCATGCTCAACAACAGATTTCTTCGCCCTGTTTGGTTTCATCATAATTGCCAAAAAAATTTAGGAAAATAAAGAAAAAAAATTGTCAAAGTTTTTGCACGCTTTTCAGAGAAAGTGCTGTATTTCTGTAGACCACATGCCACCTCAGTTGTAGGTGCCAATTTTTGTGGTTGCAACTTTTTTATCCTTGTTCATAGAAAAATAACAAAATAGTGAAAAAATAAAAAAGTTTAATTCCTACAAGTGCCTTTTGGAAAAATCAGGAAAAATTATGGAAAAAGGAAAATTTCGGGTTATTAGCTTGTTCTATGAGTTCTTTCCATCGTCCTTTGTTTCCACCTTGTTGCGCTACGTCTCGATATGTCTTAGCCAGCAGCTGAGATTTATACTTTGGATCCGGATTGAACAATCGCTAATCTGCACTCGTTAATTGCTAATCCTTGCGGTCATATTGTGTGCCTACCCATAGCTCCACATATTATTCTATCAGCACAGGTTCATCTTACAACAGTTACTCATGCTCAACAATAGATTGCTTCGCCCTATTTGGTTTCATCAAAATTGCCAAAACAAAATTCAGGAAAATAAAGAAAAAAAATTGTCAAAGTTTTTGTACGCTTTTTAGAGAACGTGCTGTATTTCTGTAGACCACATCCCACCTCAGTTGTAGGTGCCAATTTTTGTGGTTGCATCTTTTTTGATCCTTGTTCAGAGAAAAAGAAAAAAAATGGTGAAAAAATAAAAAAGTTTGATTCCTACTAGTGCCTTTTGGAAAAATCAGGGAAAAATTCAGGAAAAAGGAAAATTCCGGGTTATTTGATTGTTTTGTGCGTTCTTGCCATCGTCCTTTGTTTTCACCTAGTTACGCTACGTCTCGACACGTCTTAGCCAACAGCTATGATTTGTATTTTAGATCCGGATTGAACAATCGCTAATCTTCACTCGTTAATTGCTAATCCTTGATGTCATATTGTGTGCCTACCCATAGCTCCACATATTCTTCTATCAGCACACGTTCATCTTGCAACTGTTACCCACACTCAACAATAGATTGCTTCGCCCCGTTTTGTTTCATCAAAATTGCCAAAAAAATTCAGGAAAATAAAGAAAAAAACTGTCAAAGTTTTTACACACTTTTCCGAGAACGTGCTATATTTCTGTAGACCACATCCCACCTCAGTTGTAGGTGCCAATTTTTGTGGTTGCATCTTTTTTGATCCTTGTTCAGAGAAAAAGAAAAAAAATGGTGAAAAAATAAAAAAGTTTGATTCCTACTGGTGCCTTTTGGAAAAATCAGGGAAAAATTCAGGAAAAAGGAAAATTCTAGGTTATTTGATTGTTCTGTGCATTCTTGCCATCGTCCTTTGTTTTCACCTAGTTACGCTACGTCTCGACACGTCTTAGCCAGCAGCTATGATTTGTATTTTAGATCCGGATTGAACAATCGCTAATCTTCACTCGTTAATTGCTAATCCTTGCTGTCATATTGTGTGCCTACCCATAGGTCCACATATTCTTCTATCAGCACACGTTCATCTTGCAACTGTTACCCACGCTAAACAACAGATTGCTTCGCCCTGTTTGGTTTCATCAAAATTGCCAAAAAAAATTTAGGAAAATAAAGAAAAAAAATATCAATGTTTTTGCACGCTTTTCACAGAACGTGCTGTATTTCTGTAGACCACATCCCACCTCAGTTGTAGGTGCCAATTTTTGTGGCTGCATCTTTTTTGATCCTTGTTCAGAGAAAAATAAAAAAATAGTGAAAAAAAAAGTTTGATTCCTACAAGTGCCTTTTGAAAAAATCAGGGAAAAATTCAGAAAAAAGGAAAATTCTGAGTTATTTGCTTTTTCTGTGCGTTCTTTCCATCGTCCTTTGTTTTCACCTTGTTGCGCTATGTCTCGACACGTCTTAGCCAGCAGCTGTGATTTGTACTTTGGATCCGGATTGAACAATCGCTAATCTGCACTCGTTAATTGCTAATCCTTGCTGTCATATTGTGTGCCTACCCATAGCTCCACATATTCTTCCATCAGCACAGGTTCATCTTGCAACTGTTACCCACGCTCAACAATAGATTGCTTCGCCCTGTTTGGTTTCATCAAAATTGCCAAAAAAATTCAGGAAAACAAAGAAAAAAATTATCAAAGTTTTTGCACGCTTTTCAGAGAACGTGCTGTATCTCTGTACACCGCATCCCACCTCAGTTGTAGCTGCCAATTTTTGTGGTTGCATCTTTTTTGATCCTTGTTCAGAGAAAAAAAAATGGTGAAAAAATAAAAAAGTTTGATTCCTACTAGTGCCTTTTGGAAAAATCACCGAAAAATTCAGGAAAAAGGAAAATTCCGGGTTATTTGATTGTTCTGTGCGTTCTTGCCATCGTCCTTTGTTTTCACCTAGTTACGCTACGTCTCAACACGTCTTAGCCAGTAGCTATGATTTGTATTTTAGATCCGGATTGAACAATCGCTAATCTTCACTCGTTAATTGCTAATCCGTGCTGTCATACTGTGTGCCTACCCATAGCTCCACATATTCTTCTATCAGCACAGGTTCATCTTGCAACTGTTACCCACGCCCAACAATAGATTGCTTCGCCCTGTTTGGTTTCATCAAAATTGCCAAAAAAATTCAGGAAAATAAAGAAAAAAAATATCAAAGTTTTTGCACGCTTTTCAGAGAACGTGTTGTATTTCTGTTGACCACGTCCCACCTCAGTTGTAGGTGCCAATTTTTGTGGTTGCATCTTTTTTGGTCCTTGTTCAAAGAAAAATAAAAAAATAGTGAAAAAAATAAAAAAAAGTTTGATTCCTACAAGTGCCTTTTGAAAAAATCAGGAAAAAAATCAAAAAAAAGGAAAATTCCGGGTTATTTGCCTATTCTGTGCGTTCTTTCCATCGTCCTTTGTTTTCACCTTGTTGCGCTACGTCTCTACACGTCTTAGCTAGCAGCTGTGATTTGTACTTTGGATCTGGATTGAACAATCGCTAATCTGAAATCGTTAATTGCAAATCCTTGATGTCATATTGTGTGCCTACACATAGCTCCACATATTCTTCTATCAGCACAGGTTTATCTTGCAACTGTTACCCATGCTCAACAACAGATTTCTTCGCCCTGTTTGGTTTCATCATAATTGCCAAAAAAATTTAGGAAAATAAAGAAAAAAAATTGTCAAAGTTTTTGCACGCTTTTCAGAGAAAGTGCTGTATTTCTGTAGACCACGTGCCACCTCAGTTGTAGGTGCCAATTTTTGTGGTTGCAACTTTTTTATCCTTGTTCATAGAAAAATAACAAAATAGTGAAAAAATAAAAAAGTTTAATTCCTACAAGTGCCTTTTGGAAAAATCAGGAAAAATTATGGAAAAAGGAAAATTTCGGGTTATTAGCTTGTTCTATGAGTTCTTTCCATCGTCCTTTGTTTCCACCTTGTTGCGCTACGTCTCGATGTCTTAGCCAGCAGCTGAGATTTATACTTTGGATCCGGATTGAACAATCGCTAATCTGCACTCGTTAATTGCTAATCCTTGCGGTCATATTGTGTGCCTACCCATAGCTCCACATATTATTCTATCAGCACAGGTTCATCTTACAACAGTTACTCATGCTCAACAATAGATTGCTTCGCCCTATTTGGTTTCATCAAAATTGCCAAAACAAAATTCAGGAAAATAAAGAAAAAAAATTGTCAAAGTTTTTGTACGCTTTTTAGAGAACGTGCTGTATTTCTGTAGACCACATCCCACCTCAGTTGTAGGTGCCAATTTTTGTGGTTGCATCTTTTTTGATCCTTGTTCAGAGAAAAAGAAAAAAAATGGTGAAAAAATAAAAAAGTTTGATTCCTACTAGTGCCTTTTGGAAAAATCAGGGAAAAATTCAGGAAAAAGGAAAATTCCGGGTTATTTGATTGTTTTGTGCGTTCTTGCCATCGTCCTTTGTTTTCACCTAGTTACGCTACGTCTCGACACGTCTTAGCCAACAGCTATGATTTGTATTTTAGATCCGGATTGAACAATCGCTAATCTTCACTCGTTAATTGCTAATCCTTGATGTCATATTGTGTGCCTACCCATAGCTCCACATATTCTTCTATCAGCACACGTTCATCTTGCAACTGTTACCCACACTCAACAATAGATTGCTTCGGCCCGTTTTGTTTCATCAAAATTGCCAAAAAAATTCAGGAAAATAAAGAAAAAAACTGTCAAAGTTTTTACACACTTTTCCGAGAACGTGCTATATTTCTGTAGACCACATCCCACCTCAGTTGTAGGTGCCAATTTTTGTGGTTGCATCTTTTTTGATCCTTGTTCAGAGAAAAAGAAAAAAAATGGTGAAAAAATAAAAAAGTTTGATTCCTACTGGTGCCTTTTGGAAAAATCAGGGAAAAATTCAGGAAAAAGGAAAATTCTAGGTTATTTGATTGTTCTGTGCATTCTTGCCATCGTCCTTTGTTTTCACCTAGTTACGCTACGTCTCGACACGTCTTAGCCAGCAGCTATGATTTGTATTTTAGATCCGGATTGAACAATCGCTAATCTTCACTCGTTAATTGCTAATCCTTGCTGTCATATTGTGTGCCTACCCATAGGTCCACATATTCTTCTATCAGCACACGTTCATCTTGCAACTGTTACCCACGCTAAACAACAGATTGCTTCGCCCTGTTTGGTTTCATCAAAATTGCCAAAAAAAATTTAGGAAAATAAAGAAAAAAAATATCAATGTTTTTGCACGCTTTTCACAGAACGTGCTGTATTTCTGTAGACCACATCCCACCTCAGTTGTAGGTGCCAATTTTTGTGGCTGCATCTTTTTTGATCCTTGTTCAGAGAAAAATTAAAAAATAGTGAAAAAATAAAAAAGTTTGATTCCTACAAGTGCCTTTTGAAAAAATCAGGGAAAAATTCAGAAAAAAGGAAAATTCTGAGTTATTTGCTTTTTCTGTGCGTTCTTTCCATCGTCCTTTGTTTTCACCTTGTTGCGCTATGTCTCGACACGTCTTAGCCAGCAGCTGTGATTTGTACTTTGGATCCGGATTGAACAATCGCTAATCTGCACTCGTTAATTGCTAATCCTTGCTGTCATATTGTGTGCCTACCCATAGCTCCACATATTCTTCTATCAGCACAGATTCATCTTGCAACTGTTACCCACACTCAACAACAGATTGCTTCGCCCCGTTTGGTTTCGTCAAAATTGCCAAAAAAATTCAGAAAAATAAAGAAAAAAAATTGTCAAAGTTTTTGCACGCTTTTCAGAGAATGTGCTGTATTTCTGTAGACCACATCCCACCTCAGTTTCAGGTGCCAATTTTTGTGGTTGCATCTTTTTTTATCCTTGTTCAGAGAAAAATAACAAAATAGTGAAAAAATAAAAAAGTTTGATTCCTACTGGTGCCATTTGGAAAATAAGGGAAAAATTCAGGAAAAAGGAAAATTCCGGGTTATTTGCTTGTTCTGTGCGTTCTTTCCATCGTCCTTTGTTTTCACCTTGTTGCGCTACGTCCCGACATGTCTTAGCCAGCAGCTGTGATTTGTATTTTGGATCCGGATTGAACAATCGCTAATCTGCACTCGTTAATTGCTAATCCTTGCTGTCATATTGTGTGCCTACCCATAGCTCCACATATTCTTCCATCAGCACAGGTTCATCTTGCAACTGTTACCCACGCTCAACAATAGATTGCTTCGCCCTGTTTGGTTTCATCAAAATTGCCAAAAAAATTTAGGAAAACAAAGAAAAAAATTATCAAAGTTTTTGCACGCTTTTCAGAGAACGTGCTGTATCTCTGTACACCGCATCCCACCTCAGTTGTAGCTGCCAATTTTTGTGGTTGCATCTTTTTTGATCCTTGTTCAGAGAAAAAAAAATGGTGAAAAAATAAAAAAGTTTGATTCCTACTAGTGCCTTTTGGAAAAATCACCGAAAAATTCAGGAAAAAGGAAAATTCCGGGTTATTTGATTGTTCTGTGCGTTCTTGCCATCGTCCTTTGTTTTCACCTAGTTACGCTACGTCTCGACACGTCTTAGCCAGTAGCTATGATTTGTATTTTAGATCCGGATTGAACAATCGCTAATCTTCACTCGTTAATTGCTAATCCTTGCTGTCATACTGTGTGCCTACCCATAGCTCCACATATTCTTCTATCAGCACAGGTTCATCTTGCAACTGTTACCCACGCCCAACAATAGATTGCTTCGCCCTGTTTGGTTTCATCAAAATTGCTAAAAAAATTCAGGAAAATAAAGAAAAAAAATATCAAAGTTTTTGCACGCTTTTCAGAGAACGTGTTGTATTTCTGTTGACCACGTCCCACCTCAGTTGTAGGTGCCAATTTTTGTGGTTGCATCTTTTTTGGTCCTTGTTCAAAGAAAAATAAAAAAATAGTGAAAAAAATAAAAAAAAGTTTGATTCCTACAAGTGCCTTTTGAAAAAATCAGGAAAAAATCAGAAAAAAGGAAAATTCCGGGTTATTTGCCTGTTTTGTGCGTTCTTTCCATCGTCCTTTGTTTTCACCTTGTTGCGCTACGTCTCTACACGTCTTAGCTAGCAGCTGTGATTTGTACTTTGGATCTGGATTGAACAATCGCTAATCTGAAATCGTTAATTGCAAATCCTTGATGTCATATTGTGTGCCTACACATAGCTCCACACATTCTTCTATCAGCACAGGTTTATCTTGCAACTGTTACCCATGCTCAACAACAGATTTCTTCGCCCTGTTTGGTTTCATCATAATTGCCAAAAAAATTTAGGAAAATAAAGAAAAAAATTGTCAAAGTTTTTGCACGCTTTTCAGAGAAAGTGCTGTATTTCTGTAGACCACATGCCACCTCAGTTGTAGGTGCCAATTTTTGTGGTTGCAACTTTTTTATCCTTGTTCATAGAAAAATAACAAAATAGTGAAAAAATAAAAAAGTTTAATTCCTACAAGTGCCTTTTGGAAAAATCAGGAAAAATTATGGAAAAAGGAAAATTTCGGGTTATTAGCTTGTTCTATGAGTTCTTTCCATCGTCCTTTGTTTTCACCTTGTTGCGCTACGTCTCGATATGTCTTAGCCAGCAGCTGAGATTTATACTTTGGATCCGGATTGAACAATCGCTAATCTGCACTCGTTAATTGCTAATCCTTGCGGTCATATTGTGTGCCTACCCATAGCTCCACATATTATTCTATCAGCACAGGTTCATCTTACAACTGTTACTCATGCTCAACAATAGATTGCTTCACCCTGTTTGGTTTCATCAAAATTGCCAAAACAAAATTCAGGAAAATAAAGAAAAAAAATTGTCAAAGTTTTTGTACGCTTTTTAGAGAACGTGCTGTATTTCTGTAGACCACATCCCACCTCAGTTGTAGGTGCCAATTTTTGTGGTTGCATCTTTTTTGATCCTTGTTCAGAGAAAAAGAAAAAAAATGGTGAAAAAATAAAAAAGTTTGATTCCTACTAGTGCCTTTTGGAAAAATCAGGGAAAAATTCAGGAAAAAGGAAAATTCCGGGTTATTTGATTGTTTTGTGCGTTCTTGCCATCGTCCTTTGTTTTCACCTAGTTACGCTATGTCTCGACACGTCTTAGCCAACAGCTATGATTTGTATTTTAGATCCGGATTGAACAATCGCTAATCTTCACTCGTTAATTGCTAATCCTTGCTGTCATATTGTGTGCCTACCCATAGCTCCACATATTCTTCTATCAGCACAGGTTCATCTTGCAACTGTTACCCACGCTCAACAACAGATTGCTTCGCCCTGTTTGGTTTCATCAAAATTGCCAAAAAAAATTCAGGAAAATAAAAAAAATTGTCAATGTTTTTGCACGCTTTTCAGAGAACGTGCTGTATTTCTGTAGACCACATCCCACCTCAGTTGTAGGTACCAATTTTTGTGGTTGCATCTTTTTTATCCTTGTTCAGAGAAAAATAAAAAATAGTGAAAAAATAAAAAAGTTTGATTCCTACAAGTGCCTTTTGGAAAAATCAGGAAAAATTTAGGAAAAGGAAAATTCCGGGTTATTTGCTTGTTCTGTGCGTTCTTTCCATCGTCCTTTGTTTTCACCTTGTTGCGCTACGTCTCGACACGTCTTAGCCAGCAGCTGAGATTTGTACTTTGGATCCGGATTGAACAATCGCTAATCTGCACTTGTTAATTGCTAATCCTTGCTGTCATATTATGTGCCTACCTATAGCTCCACATATCCTTCTATTAGCACAGGTTCATCTTACAACTGTTTCCCACGCTCAACAACAGATTGCTTCGCCCTATAAGGTTTCATCAAAATTGCCAAAAAAATTCAGGAAAATAAAGAAAAAAAATTGTTAAAGTTTTTGCACGCTTTTCAGAGAACGTGTTGTATTTCTGTAGACCACATCCCACCTCAGTTGTAGGTGCCAATTTTTGTGGTTACATCTTTTTTTATCCTTGTTCAGAGAAAAATAAAAAAAAATAGTGAAAACATAAAAAAAGTTTGATTCCTATTGGTGCCTTTTAGAAAAAACAAGGAAAATTTCAGGAAAAGGAAAATTCTGGGTTATTTGCTTGTTCTGTACGTTCTTTTCATCGTCCTTTGTTTTCACGTTGTTGCGCTACGTCTCGAAACGTCTTAGCCAGCAGCTGTGATTTTTACTTTGGATCTGGATTGAACAATCGCTAATCTGCACTTGTTAATTGCTAATCCTTGTTGTCATATTGTGTGCCTACCCATAGCTCCACATATTCTTCTATCAGCACGAGTTCATCTTACAACTGTTACCCACGCTCAACAACAGATTGCTTCGGCCTGTTTGGTTTCATCAAAATTGCCAAAAAATTTCAGGAAAACAAAGAAACAAATTGTCAAAGTTTTTACACTCTTTTCAGAGAACGTGCTGTATCTCTGTAGACCGCATCCCACCTTAGTTGTAGGTGCCAATTTTTGTGGATGCATCTTTTTTTATCCTTGTTCAGAGAAAAATAAAAAAATAGTGATAAAATAAACAAGTTTGATTCCAACTAGTGCCGTTTGGAAAATATGGGAAAAATTCAGGAAAATGGAACATTTCGGGTTATTTGCTTGTTTTGTGCGTTCTTTCCATCGTCCTTTGTTTTCACCTTGTTGCGCTACGTCTCGACATGTCTTAGCCAGCAGCTGTGATTTGTACTTTGGATCCGATTGAACAATCGCTAATCTGCACTCGTTAATTGCTAATCCTTGCTATCATATTGTGTGCCTACCCATAGCTACACATATTCTTCTATCAGCACAGGTTCATCTTGCAACTGTTACCCACGCTCAATAACAGATTGCTTCGCCCTGTTTGGTTTCATCAAAATTGCCAAAAAATTCAGGAAAATAAAGAAACAAATTGTCAAAGTTTTTACACGCTTTTCAGAGAACGTGCTGTATCTCTGTAGACCGCATCCCACCTTAGTTGTAGGTGCCAATTTTTGTGGTTGCATCTTTTTTTACCCTTGTTCAGAAAAAAACAAAAAAAAATAGTGAAAAAATAAAAAAGTTTGATTCCTACTAGTGCCTTTTGGAAAAATCAGGGAAAAATTCAGGAAAAAGGAAAATTCCGTGTTATTTGCTTGTTCTATGCGTTCTTTCCGTCGTCCTTTGTTTTCACCTTGTTGCGCTACGTCTCGACACGTCTTAGCCAGCAACTGTGATTTGTATTTTAGATCCGGATTGAACAATCGCTAATCTGCACTCTTTAATTGGTAATCCTTGATGTCATCTTGTGTGCCTACCCATAGCTCCACATATTCTCTATCAGCACAGGTTCATCTTGCAACTGTTACCCACGCTCAACAACAGATTGCTTTGCCCTGTTTGGTTTCATCAAAATTGCCATAAAAATTCAGGAAAACAAAAAAATTGTCAAAGTTTTCGCACGGTATTCAGAGAACGTGCTGTATTTCTGTAGACCGCATCCCACCTCAGTTGTAGGTGCCAATTTTTGAGGTTGCATCTTTTTTCATCCTTGTTCGGAGAAAAATAAAAAAAATAGTGAAAAAATAAAAAAGTTTGATTCCTACTAGTGCCTTTTGGGAAAAACAGGAAAAAATTGAGGAAAAAGGAAAATTCCAGGTTATTTGCTAGTTCTGTGCGTTCTTACCATCGTCCTTTGTTTTCACCATGTTGCGCTACGTCTCGACACATCTTAGCCAGCAGCTGACATTTGTACTTTGAATCCGGATTGAACAATCGCTAATCTGCACTCGTTAATTGCTAATCCTTGCTGTCATATTATGTGCCTACCCATAGCTCTGCATATTCTTCTATCAGCACAGGTTCATCTTGCAACTATTACCCACGCTCAACAACAGAATGGTTCGCCCCGTTTGGTTTCATCAAAATTGCCAAAAAAATTCAGGAAAATATAGAAAAAAACTGTCAAAGTTTTTGCACGCTTTTAAGAGAACGTGTTGTATTTCTGTAGACCACATCCCACCTCAGTTTTTGGTGCCAATTTTTGTGGTTGCATCTTTTTTGGTCCTTGTTCAAAGAAAAATAAAAAAAATAGTGAAAAAAATAAAAAAGTTTGATTCCTACAAGTGCCTTTTGAAAAAATCAGGAAAAAATCAGAAAAAAGGAAAATTCCGGGTTATTAGCTTGTTCTGTGCGTTCTTTCCATCGTCCTTTGTTTTCACCTTGTTGCGCTACGTCTCGATATGTCTTACCCAGCAGCTGAGATTTATACTTTGGATTCGGATTGAACAATCGCTAATCTGCACTCGTTAATTGCAAATCCTTGCGGTCATATTGTGTGCCTACCCATAGCTCCACATATTATTCTATCAGTACAGGTTCATCTTACAACTGTTACTCATGCTCAGCAATAGATTGCTTCGCCCTGTTTGGTTTCATCAAAATTGCCAAAACAAAATTCAGGAAAATAAAGAAAAAAAATTGTCAAAGTTTTTGTACGCTTTTTAGAGAACATGCTGTATTTCTGTAGACCACATCCCACCTCAGTTGTAGGTGCCAATTTTTGTGGTTGCATCTTTTTTGATCCTTGTTCAGAGAAAATAAAAAAGTTTGATTCCTACTAGTGCCTTTTGGAAAAATCAGGGAAAAATTCAGGAAAAAGAAAAATTCTGGGTTATTTGATTGTTTTGTGCGTTCTTGCCATCGTCCTTTGTTTTCACATAGTTACGCTACGTCTCGACACGTCTTAGCCAACAGCTATGATTTGTATTTTAGATCTGGATTGAACAATCGCTAATCTTCACTCGTTAATTACTAATCCTTGCTGTCATATTGTGTGCCTACCCATAGCTCCACATATTCTTCTATCAGCACAGGTTCATCTTGCAACTGTTAACCACGCTCAACAACAGATTGCTTCGCCCTATTTAGTTTCATCAAAATTGCCAAAAAAATTTCAGGAAAATAAAAAAAATTGTCAATGTTTTTGCACGCTTTTCAGAGAACGTGCTGTATTTCTGTAGACCACATCCCACCTCAGTTGTAGGTGCCAATTTTTGTGGTTGCATCTTTTTTTATCCTTGTTCAGAGAAAAATAAAAAAATAGTGAAAAAATAAAAAAGTTTGATTCCTACAAGTGCCTTTTGGAAAAATCAGGAAAAATTTAGGAAAAGGAAAATTTCGGGTTATTTGCTTGTTTTGTGCGTTCTTTCCATCGTCCTTTGTTTTCACCTTATTGCGCTACGTCTCGACATGTCTTAGCCAGCAGCTGAGATTTGTACTTTGGATCCGGATTGAACAATCGCTAATCTGCACTCGTTAATTGCTAATCCTTGCTGTCATATTGTGTGCCTACCTATAGCTCCACATATTCTTCTATCAGCACAGGTTCATCTTACAACAGTTTCCCATGCTCAACAACAGATTGCTTCGCCCTGTTTGGTTTCATCAAAATTGCCAAAAAAATTCAGGAAAATAAAGAAAAAAATTGTCAAAGTTTTTGCACGCTTTTCAGAGAACGTGTTGTATTTCTGTAGACCACATCCCACCTCAATTGTAGGTGCCAATTTTTGTGGTTGCATCTTTTTTTATCCTTGTTCAGAGAAAAATAAAAAAAATAGTGAAAAAATAAAAAGTTTGATTCCTATTGGTGCCTTTTAGAAAAAACAAGGAAAAATTCAGGAAAAGGAAAATTCTGGGTTATTTGCTTGTTCTGTGCGTTCTTTTCATCGTCCTTTGTTTTCACGTTGTTGCGCTACGTTTCGAAACGTCTTAGCCAGCAGCTGTGATTTGTACTTTGGATCTGGATTGAACAATCGCTAATCTGCACTTGTTAATTGCTAATCCTTGCGGTCATATTGTGTGCCTACCCATAGCTCCACATATTCTTCTATCAGCACAAGTTCATTTTGCAACTGTTACCCACGCTCAACAACAGATTGCTTCGCCCTGTTTGGTTTCATCAAAATTGCCAAAAAAATTCAGGAAAACAAAGAAACAAATTGTCAAAGTTTTTGCACGCTTTTCAGAGAACGTGTTGTATTTCTGTAGACCACGTCCCACCTCAGTTGTAGGTGCCAATTTTTGTGGCTGCGTCTTTTTTGATCCTTGTTCAGAGAAAAATAAAAAATAGTGAAAAAATAAAAAAGTTTGATTCCTACTATTGCCTTCTGGAAAAATCAGGGAAAAATTCAGAAAAAAGGAAAATTCTGAGTTATTTGCTTGTGCTGTGCGTTCTTTCCATCGTCCTTTGTTTTCACCTTGTTGCGCTACGTCTCGACACGTCTTAGCCAGCAGCTGTGATTTGTACTTTGGATCCGGATTGAACAATCACTAATCTGCACTCGTTAATTGCTAATCCTTGCTTTCATATTGTGTGCCTACCCATAGCTCCGCATATTCTTCTATCAGCACAGATTCATCTTGCAACTGTTACGCACGCTCAACAACAGATTGCTTCGCCCCATTTGGTTTCATCAAAATTGCTAAAAAAATTCAGGAAAATAAAGAAAAAAATTGTCAAAGTTTTTGCACGCATTTCAGAGAACATGCTGTATTTCTGTAGACCACATCCCACTTTAGTTGTAGGTGCCAATTTTTGTGGTTGCATCTTTTTTGATCCTTGTTCAGAGAAAAATAAAAAAATAGTGAAAAAATAAACAAGTTTGATTCCAACTAGTGCCGTTTGGAAAATAAGGGAAAAATTCAGGAAAATGGAACATTTTGGGTTATTTGCTTGTTTTGTGCGTTCTTTCCATCGTCCTTTGTTTTCACCTTGTTGCGCTATGTCTCGACATGTCTTAGCTAGCAGCTGTGATTTGTACTTTGGATTCGATTGAATAATCGCTAATCTGCACTCGTTAATTGCTAATCCTTGTTGTCATATTGTGTGTCTACCCATAGCTCCACATATTCTTCTATCAGCACAGGTTCATCTTGCAACTGTTACCCACGCTCAACAACAGATTGCTTCGCCCTGTTTGGTTTCATCAAAATTGCCAAAAAATTCAGGAAAACAAAGAAACAAATTGTCAAAGTTTTTACACGCTTTTCAGAGAACGTGCTGTATCTCTGTAGACCGCATCCCACCTTAGTTGTAGGTGCCAATTTTTGTGGTTGCATCTTTATTTACCCTTGTTCAGAAAAAACAAAAAAATTAGTGAAAAAATAAAAAAGTTTGATTCCTACTAGTGCCTTTTGGAAAAATCAGGGAAAAATTCAAGAAAAAGGAAAATTCCGTGTTATTTGCTTGTTCTATGCGTTCTTTCCGTCGTCCTTTGTTTTCACCTTGTTGCGCTACGTCTCGACACGTCTTAGCCAGCAACTGTGATTTGTATTTTGGATCCGGATTGAACAATCGCTAATCTGCACTCGTTAATTGGTAATCCTTGCTGTCATATTGTGTGCCTACCCATAGCTCCACATATTCTCTATCAGCACAGGTTCATCTTGCAACTGTTACCCACGCTCAACAATAGATTGCTTCGCCCTGTTTGGTTTCATCAAAATTGCCAAAACAAAATTCAGGAAAATAAAGAAAAAAAATTGTCAAAGTTTTTGTACGCTTTTTAGAGAACGTGCTGTATTTCTGTAGACCACATCCCACCTCAGTTGTAGGTGCCAATTTTTGTGGTTGCATCTTTTTTGATCCTTGTTCAGAGAAAAAGAAAAAAATGGTGAAAAAATAAAAAAGTTTGATTCCTACTAGTGCCTTTTGGAAAAATCAGGGAAAAATTCAGGAAAAAGAAAAATTCTGGGTTATTTGATTGTTTTGTGCATTCTTGCCATCGTCCTTTGTTTTCACCTAGTTACGCTACGTCTCGACACGTCTTAGCCAACAGCTATGATTTGTATTTTAGATCTGGATTGAACAATCGCTAATCTTCACTCGTTAATTGCTAATCCTTGCTGTCATATTGTGTGCCTACCCATAGCTCCACATATTCTTCTATCAGCACAGGTTCATCTTGCAACTGTTACCCACGCTCAACAACAGATTGCTTCGCCCTATTTGGTTTCATCAAAATTGCCAAAAAAATTTAATAAAAAAAAATTGTCAATGTTTTTGCACGCTTTTCAGAGAACGTGCTGTATTTCTGTAGACCACATCCCACCTCAGTTGTAGGTGCCAATTTTTGTGGTTGCATCTTTTTTTATCCTTGTTCAGAGAAAAATAAAAAAATAGTGAAAAAATAAAAAAGTTTGATTCCTACAAGTGCCTTTTGGAAAAATCAGGAAAAATTTAGGAAAGGAAATTTCGGGTTATTTGCTTGTTTTGTGCGTTCTTCCATCGTCCTTTGCTTTCACCTTGTTGCGCTACGTCTCGTTATTTGCTTGTTTTGTGCGTTCTTTCCATCGTCCTTTGCTTTCACCTTGTTGCGCTACGTCTCGACATGTCTTAGCCAGCAGCTGAGATTTGTACTTTGGATCCGGATTGAACAATCGCTAATCTGCACTCGTTAATTGCTAATCCTTGCTGTCATATTGTGTGCCTACCTATAGCTCCACATATTCTTCTATCAGCACAGGTTCATCTTACAACAGTTTCCCATGCTCAACAACAGATTGCTCGCCCTGTTTGGTTTCATCAAAATTGCCAAAAAATTCAGGAAAATAAAGAAAAAAAATTGTCAAAGTTTTGCACGCTTTTCAGAGAACGTGTTGTATTTCTGTAGACCACATCCCACCTCAATTGTAGGTGCCAATTTTTGTGGTTGCATCTTTTTTTATCCTTGTTCAGAGAAAAATAAAAAAAATAGTGAAAAAATAAAAAAGTTTGATTCCTATTGGTGCCTTTTAGAAAAAACAAGGAAAAATTCAGGAAAAGGAAAATTCTGGGTTATTTGCTTGTTCTGTGCGTTCTTTTCATCGTCCTTTGTTTTCACGTTGTTGCGCTACGTCTCGAAACGTCTTAGCCAGCAGCTGTGATTTGTACTTTGGATCTGGATTGAACAATCCTTGCGGTCATATTGTGTGCCTACCCATAGCTCCACATATTCTTTTATCAGCACAAGTTCATCTTGTAACTGTTACCCACGCTCAACAACAGATTGCTTCGCCCTGTTTGGTTTCATCAAAATTGCCAAAAAAATTCAGGAAAACAAAGAAACAAATTGTCAAAGTTTTTTCACGCTTTTCAGAGAACGTGCTGTATTTCTGTAGACCACGTCCCACCTCAGTTGTAGGTGCCAATTTTTGTGGCTGCGTCTTTTTTGATCCTTGTTCAGAGAAAAATAAAAAATAGTGAAAAAATAAAAAAAGTTTGATTCCTACTATTGCCTTCTGGAAAAATCAGGGAAAAATTCAGAAAAAAGGAAAATTCTGAGTTATTTGCTTGTGCTGTGCGTTCTTTCCATCGTCCTTTGTTTTCACCTTGTTGCGCTACGTCTCGACACGTCTTAGCCAGCAGCTGTGATTTGTACTTTGGATCCGGTTTGAACAATCACTAATCTGCACTCGTTAATTGCTAATCCTTGCTTTCATATTGTGTGCCTACCCATAGCTCCACATATTCTCTATCAGCACAGGTTCATCTTGCAACTGTTACCCACGCTCAACAACAGATTGCTTCGCCCCGTTTGGTTCCATCAAAATTGCCAAAAAAATTCAGGAAAATAAAGAAAAAAATTGTCAAAGTTTTTACACGCTTTTCAGAGAACGTGCTGTTTTTCTGTAGACCGCATCCCACCTCAGTTGTAGGTGCCAATTTTTGTGGTTGCATCTTTTTTCATCCTTGTTCGGAGAAAAATAAAAAAAATAGTGAAAAAATAAAAAAGTTTGATTCCAACTAGTGCCTTTTGTTCTGTGCGTTCTTACCATCGTCCTTTGTTTTCACCATGTTGCGCTACGTCTCGACACATCTTAGCCAGCAGCTGACATTTGTACTTTGGATCCGGATTGAACAATCGCTAATCTGCACTCGTTAATTGCTAATCCTTGCTGTCATATTATGTGCCTACCCATAGCTCTGCATATTCTTCTATCAGCACAGGTTCATCTTGCAACTGTTACCCACGCTCAACAACAGATTGCTTCGCCCCGTTTGGTTTCATCAAAATTGCCAAAAAAATTCAGGAAAATATAGAAAAAAAACTGTCAAAGTTTTTGCACGCTTTTCAGAGAACATGTTGTATTTCTGTAGACCACATCCCACCTCAGTTGTAGGTGCCAGTATTTGTGGTTGCATCTTTTTTGGTCCTTCTTCAAAGAAAAATAAAAAAATAGTGAAAAAATAAAAAAGTTTGATTCCTACAAGTGCCTTTTGGAAAAATCAGGAAAAATTATGGAAAAAGGAAAATTTTGGGTTATTAGCTTGTTCTGTGCGTTCTTTCCATCGTCCTTTGTTTTCACCTTGTTGCGCTACGTCTCGATATGTCTTAGCCAGCAGCCGAGATTTATACTTTGGATCCGGATTGAACAATCGCTA
The DNA here is from genome assembly GCA_022457205.1 of Saccharum spontaneum. Classification (NCBI taxonomy): domain Eukaryota; kingdom Viridiplantae; phylum Streptophyta; class Magnoliopsida; order Poales; family Poaceae; genus Saccharum; species Saccharum spontaneum. The sequence goes on along the minus strand of CM039594.1, from coordinate 1,337,701 downwards.
ATCTGCACTCGTTAATTGCTAATCCTTGCGGTCATATTGTGTGCCTACCCATAGCTCCACATATTATTCTATCAGCACAGGTTCATCTTACAACTGTTACTCATGCTCAACAATAGATTGCTTCACCCTGTTTGGTTTCATCAAAATTGCCAAAACAAAATTTAGGAAAATAAAGAAAAAAAATTGTCAAAGTTTTTGTATGCTTTTTAGAGAACGTGCTGTATTTCTGTACACCACATCCCACCTCAGTTGTAGGTGCCAATTTTTGTGGTTGCATCTTTTTTGATCCTTGTTCAGAGAAAAAGAAAAAAAATGGTGAAAAAATAAAAAAGTTTGATTCCTACTAGTGCCTTTTGGAAAAATCAGGGAAAAATTCAGGAAAAAGGAAAATTCTGGGTTATTTGATTGTTTTGTGCGTTCTTGCCATCGTCCTTTGTTTTCACCTAGTTACGCTACGTCTCGACACGTCTTAGCCAGCAGCTATGATTTGTATTTTAGATCCCGATTGAACAATCGCTAATCTTCACTCGTTAATTGCTAATCCTTGTTGTCATATTGTGTGCCTACCCATAGCTCCACATATTCTTCTATCAGCACAGGTTCATCTTGCAACTGTTACCCACGCTCAACAACAGGTTGCTTCGCCCTGTTTGGTTTCATCAAAATTGCCAAAAAAAATTTCATGAAAACAAAAAAAATTGTCAATGTTTTTGCACGCTTTTCAGAGAACGTGCTGTATTTCTGTAGACCACATCCCACCTCAGTTGTAGGTGCCAATTTTTGTGGTTGCATCTTTTTTTATCCTTGTTCAGAGAAAAATAAAAAAATAGTAAAAACATAAAAAAGTTTGATTCCTACAAGTGCCTTTTGGAAAAATCAGGAAAAATTCAGGAAAATGAAAATTTCGGGTTATTTGCTTGTTCTGTGCGTTCTTTCCATCGTCCTTTGTTTTCACCTTGTTGCGCTACGTCTCGACACGTCTTAGCCGGCAGCTGAGATTTGTACTTTGGATCCGGATTGAACAATCGCTAATCTGCAATCGTTAATTGCTAATCCTTGCTGTCATATTGTGTGCCTACCTATAGCTCCACATATTCTTCTTTCAGCACAGGTTCATCTTACAACTGTTTCCCACGCTCAACGACAGATTGCTTCACCCTGTTTGGTTTCATCAAAATTGCCAAAAAAATTCAGGAAAATAAAGAAAAAAAATTGTCAAAGTTTTTGCACGCTTTTCAGAGAACGTGCTGTATTTCTGTAGACCACATCCCACCTCAGTTGTAGGTGCCAATTTTTGTGGTTGCATATATTTTTTATCCTTGTTCAGAGAAAAATAAAAAAAATAGTGAAAAAATAAAAAAGTTTGATTCCTATTGGTGCCTTTTAGAAAAAACAAGGAAAAATTCAGGAAAAGGAAAATTCTGGGTTATTTGCTTGTTCTGTGCGTTCTTTTCATCGTCCTTTGTTTTCACGTTGTTGCGCTACGTCTCGACACGTCTTAGCCAGCAGCTGTGATTTGTACTTTGGATCTGGATTGAACAATCGCTAATCTGCACTTGTTAATTGCTAATCCTTGAGGTCATATTGTGTGCCTACCCACAGCTCCACATATTCTTCTATCAGCACAAGTTCATCTTGCAACTGTTACCCACGCTTTTCAGAGAACATGCTTTATTTCTGTAGACCACGTCCCACCTCAGTTGTAGGTGCCAATTTTTGTGGCTGCGTCTTTTTTGATCCTTGTTCAGAGAAAAATAAAAAATAGTGAAAAAATAAAAAAGTTTGATTCCTACTATTGCCTTTTGGAAAAATCAGGGAAAAATTCAGAAAAAAGGAAAATTCTAAGTTATTTGCTTGTTCTGTGCGTTCTTTCCTTCGTCCTTTGTTTTCACCTTGTTGCGCTACGTCTCGACACGTCTTAGCCAGCAGCTGTGATTTGTACTTTGGATCCGGATTGAACAATCACTAATCTGCACTCGTTAATTGCTAATCCTTGCTGTCATATTGTGTGCCTACCCATAGCTCCGCATATTCTTCTATCAGCACAGATTCATCTTGCAACTGTTACGCACGCTCAACAACAGATTGCTTCGCCCCGTTTGGTTTCATCAAAATTGCTAAAAAAATTAAGGAAAATAAAGAAAAAAATTGTTAAAGTTTTTGCACGCTTTTCAGAGAACGTGCTGTATTTCTGTAGACCACATCCCACTTTAGATGTAGGTGCCAATTATTGTGGTTGCATCTTTTTTGATCCTTATTCAGAGAAAAATAAAAAAATAGTGAAAAAATAAACAAGTTTGATTCCTACTAGTGCCGTTTGGAAAATAAGGGAAAAATTCAGGAAAATGGAACATTTCGGGTTATTTGCTTGTTTTGTGCGTTCTTTCCATCGTCCTTTGTTTTCACCTTGTTGCGCTACGTCTCGACATGTCTTAGCCAGCAGCTGTGATTTGTACTTTGGATCCGATTGAACAATCGCTAATCTGCACTCGTTAATTGTTAATCCTTGCTGTCATATTGTGTGCCTACCCATAGCTCCACATATTCTTCTATCAGCACAGGTTCATCTTGCAACTGTTACCCACGCTCAACAACAGATTGCTTCGCCCTGTTTGGTTTCATCAAAATTGCTAAAAAATTCAGGAAAACAAAGAAACAAATTATCAAAGTTTTTACACGCTTTTCAGAGAACGTGTTGTATCTCTGTAGACCGCATCCCACCTTAGTTGAAGGTGCCAATTTTTGTGGTTGCATCTTTTTTTACCCTTGTTCAGAAAAAAACAAAAAAAATAGTGAAAAAATAAAAAAGTTTGATTCCTACTAGTGCCTTTTGGAAAAATCAGGGAAAAATTCAGGAAAAAGGAAAATTCCGTGTTATTTGCTTGTTTTATGCGTTCTTTCCGTCGTCCTTTGTTTTCACCTTGTTGTGCTACGTCTCGACACGTCTTAGCCAGCAACTGTGATTTGTATTTTGGATCCGGATTGAACAATCGCTAATCTGCACTCGTTAATTGGTAATCCTTGCTGTCATATTGTGTGCCTACCCATAGCTCCACATATTCTCTATCAGCGTAGGTTCATCTTGCAACTGTTACCCACGCTCAACAATAGATTGCTTTGCCCTGTTTGGTTTCATCAAAATTGCCATAAAAATTCAGGACAACAAAAAAATTGTCAAAGTTTTTGCACGGTTTTCAGAAAACGTGCTGTATTTCTGTAGACCACATCCCACCTCAGTTGTAGGTGCCAATTTTTGTGGTTGCATATTTTTTGATCCTTGTTCAGAGAAAAATAAAAAAATAGTGAAAAAATAAAAAAGTTTGATTCCTACTGATGCCTTTTGGAAAAATCAGGAAAAAATTTAGGAAAAAGGAAAATTCTGGGTTATTTGCTTGTTCTGTGCGTTCTTTCCGTCGTCCTTTGTTTTCACCTTGTTGCGCTACGTCTCGACATGTCTTAGCCAGCAACTGTGATTTGTACTTTAAATCCGGATTGAACAATCGCTAATCTGCACTCGTTAATTGCTAATCCTTGCTGTCATATTGTGTGCCTACACATAGCTCCACATATTCTTCTATCAGCACACGTTCATCTTGCAACTGTTACCCACGCTCAACACCAGATTGCTTCGCCCCGTTTGGTTTCATCAAAATTGCCAAAAAAATTCAGGAAAATAAAGAAAAAAATTGTCAAAGTTTTTACACGCTTTTCAGAGAACGTGCTGTATTTCTGTAGACCGCATCCCACATCAGTTGTAGGTGCCAATTTTTGTGGTTGCATCTTTTTTCATCCTTGTTCGGAGAAAAATAAAAAAAATAGTGAAAAAATAAAAAAGTTTGATTCCTACTAGTGCCTTTTGGAAAAAACAGGAAAAAATTGAGGAAAAAGGAAAATTCCAGGTTATTTGCTTGTTCTGTGCGTTCTTACCATCGTCCTTTGTTTTCACCATGTTGCGCTACGTCTCGACACATCTTAGCCAGCAGCTGACATTTGTACTTTGGATCCGGATTGAACAATCGCTAATCTGCACTTGTTAATTGCTAACCCTTGCTGTCAATTATGTGCCCACCCATAGCTCTGCATATTCTTCTATCAGCACAGGTTCATCTTGCAACTGTTACCCACACTCAACAACAGATTGCTTCGCCCCGTTTGGTTTCATCAAAATTGCCAAAAAAATTCATGAAAATATAGAAAAAAAACTGTCAAAGTTTTTACACGCTTTTCAGAGAACGTGCTGTATTTCTGTAGACCACATCCCACCTCAGTTGTAGGTGCCAATTTTTGTGGTTGCATCTTTTTTTATCCTTGTTCAGAGAAAAATAAAAAAATAGTGAAAAAATAAACAAGTTTGATTCCTACTAGTGCCTTTTAAAAAATAAGGGAAAATTTAGGAAAAAGGAAAATTTCGGGTTATTTGCTTGTTCTGTGCGTTCTTTCAATCGTCCTTTGTTTCCACCTTGTTGCGCTATATCTCGACATGTCTTAGCCAGCAGTTGTGATTTGTACTTTGGATGGGGATTGAACAATCGCTAATCTACACTCGTTAATTGCTAATCCTTACTGTCATATTGTGTGCCTACCCATAGCTCCACATATTCTTCTATCAGCACAGGTTCATCTTATGGCTGTTACCCACGCTCAACAACAGATTGCTTCGCCCTGTTTGGTTTTATCAAAATTGCCAAAAAATTCAGGAAAACAAAGAAAAAATTGTCAAAATTTTTGCACACTTTTCAGAGAAAGTGTTGTATCTCTGTAGACCGCATCCCACCTCAGTTGTAGGTGCCAATTTTTGTGGTTGCATCTTTTTTATCCTTGTTCAGAGAAAATGAAAAAAATAGTGAAAAAATAAAAAAGTTTGATTCCTACTGGTGCCTTTTGGAAAAATCAGGGAAAAATTCAGGAAATAGGAAAATTCCGGGTTATTTGCTTGTTCTGTGTGTTCTTTCCGTTGTCCTTTGTTTTCACCTTGTTGTGCTACGTCTCGACACGTCTTAGCCAGCAGCTGTGATTTGTACTTTGGATCCGGATTGAACAATCGCTAATCTGCACTCGTTAAACGCTAATCCTTGCTGTCATATTGTGTGCCTACCCATAGCTCCACATATTCTTCTATCAGCACACGTTCATCTTGCAACTGTTACCCACGCTCAACAACAGATTGCTTTGCCATATTTGGTTTCATGAAAATTGCCAAAAATATTCAGGAAAATAAAGAAAAAATTGTCAAAGTTTTTGCACGCTTTTCAGAGAACGTGCTGTATTTCTGTAGACCACATCCCACCTCATTTGTAGGTGCCAATTTTTGTGGTTGTATCTTTTTTGATCCTTGTTCAGAGAAAAATAAAAAAAATAGTGAAAAAATAAACAAGTTTGATTCCTACTAGTGCCTTTTGGAAAATCTGGGAAAAATTCAAGAAAAAGGAAAATTCCGGGTTATTTGCTTGTTCTGTGTGTTTTTTCCATCGTCCTTTGTTTTCACCTTGTTGCGCTGCGTCTCGACATGTCTTAGCCAGCAGCTGTGATTTGTACTTTGGATCCGGATTGAACAATCGCTAATCTGCACTCGTTAATCCCGAATCCTTGTTGTCATATTATGTGCCTACCCATAGCTCCACATATTCTTCTATCAGCACAGGTTCATCTTGCAACTGTTACCCACGCTCAACAACAGATTGCTTTGCCCTGTTTGGTTTCATCAAAATTGCCATAAAAATTCAGGAAAACAAAAAAATTGTCGAAGTTTTTGCACGGTTTTCAGAGAACGTGCTGTATATCTGTAGACCACATCCCACCTCAGTTGTAGTTGCCAATTTTTATGGTTGCATATTTTTTGATCCTTGTTCAGACAAAAATAAAAAAAAGTGAAAAAATAAAAAAGTTTGATTCCTACTAGTGCCTTTTGGAAAATTTGGGAAAAATTCAAGAAAAAGGAAAATTCCGGGTTATTTGCTTATTCTGTGCGTTCTTTCCATCGTCCTTTGTTTTCACCTTGTTGCGCTACGTCTCGACACGTCTTAGCCAGCAGCTGTGATTTGTACTTTGGATCCGGATTGAACAATCGCTAATCTGCACTCGTTAATCGCTAATCCTTGCTGTCATATTGTGTGCCTACCCATAGCTCCACATATTCTTCTATCAGCACACGTTCATCTTGCAACTGTTACCCACGCTCAACAACAGATTGCTTTGCCCTATTTGGTTTCATGAAAATTGCCAAAAATATTCAGGAAAATAAAGAAAAAATTGTCAAAGTTTTTGCACGCTTTTCAGAGAACGTGCTGTATTTCTGTAGACCACATCCCACCTCAGTTGTAGGTGCCAATTTTTGTGGTTGCATGTTTTTTGATCCTTGTTCAGAGAAAAATAAAAAAAATAGTGAAAAAAATAAACAAGTTTGATTCCTACTAGTGCCTTTTGGAAAATCAGGGAAAATTCAAGAAAAAAGAAAATTCCGGGTTATTTCCTTGTTCTGTGTGTTTTTCCATCGTCCTTTGTTTTCACCTTGTTGCGCTGCGTCTCGACATGTCTTAGCCAGCAGCTGTGATTTGTACTTTGGATCCGAATTAAACAATCGCTAATCTGCACTCGTTAATCCCTAATCCTTATTGTCATATTGTGTGCCTACCCATAGCTCCACATATTCTTCTATCAGCATAGGTTCATCTTGCAACTGTTACCCACACTCAACAACAGATTGCTTTGCCCTGTTTGGTTTCATCAAAATTGCCATAAAAATTCAGGAAAACAAAAAAATTATTGAAGTTTTTGCATGGTTTTCAGAGAACGTGCTGTATTTCTATAGACCACATCCCACCTCAGTTGTAGGTGCCAATTTTTGTGGTTGCATATTTTTTGATCCTTGTTCAGAGAAAAAAAAGTGAAAAAATAAAAAAGTTTGATTCCTACTGGTGCCTTTTGGAAAAATCAGGGAAAAATTCAGGAAAAAGGAAAATTTCGGGTTATTTGCTTTTTATGTCCGTTCTTTCCGTCGTCCTTTGTTTTCACCTTATTGCGCTACGTCTCGACACGTCTTAGCCAGTAACTGTGATTTGTACTTTGGATCCGGATTGAACAATCGCTAATCTGCACACGTTAATTGCTAATCCTTGCTGTCATATTGTGTGCCTACCCATAGCTCCACATTCTTCTATCAGCACAGGTTCATCTTGCAACTGTTGCCCACGCTCAACAACAGATTGCTTTGCCCTGTTTGGTTTCATCAAACTTGCCATAAAAATTCAGGAAAACAAAAAAATTGTCGAAGTTTTTGCACGGTTTTCAATGAACGTGCTGTATTTCTGTAGACCACATCCCACCTCAGTTGTAGGTGCCAATTTTTATGGTTGCATATTTTTTGATCCTTGTTCAGACAAAAATAAAAAAAGTGAAAAAATAAAAAAAGTTTGATTCCTACTGGTGCCTTTTGGAAAAATCAGGGAAAAATTCAGGAAAAAGGAAAATTCTGGGTTATTTGCTTGTTCTGTCCGTTCTTTCCGTCGTCCTTTGTTTTCACCTTATTGCGCTACGTCTCGACACGTCTTAGCCAGTAACTGTGATTTGTACTTTGGATCCAGATTGAACAATCGCTAATCTGCACACGTTAATTGCTAATCCTTGCTGTCATATTGTGTGCCTACCCATAGCTCCACATATTCTTCTATCAGCACACGTTCATCTTGCAACTGTTACCCACACTCAACAACAGATTGCTTTGCCCTATCTGGTTTCATGAAAATTGCCAAAAAATTCAGGAAAATAAAGAAAAAATTGTCAATGTTTTTACACGCTTTTCAGAGAACGTGCTGTATTTCTGTAGACCACATCCCACCTCAGTTGTAGGTGCCAATTTTTGTGGTTACATCGTTTTTCATCCTTGTTCAGGGAAAAATAAAAAAATAGTGAAAAAAATAGAAAAAAGTTTGATTCCTACTAGTGCCTTTTGGAAAAAACAGGAAAAAATTCAGGAAAAAGGAAAATTCCCGGTTATTTGCTTGTTCTGTGCGTTCTTTCCATCGTCCTTTGTTTTCACCTTGTTGCGCTACGTCTCGACACGTCTTAGCCAGCAGCTGAGATTTGTACTTTGGATCCGGATTGAACAATCGCTAATCTGCACTCGTTAATTGGTAATCCTTGATGACATATTGTGTGCCTACCCATGGCTCCATATATTCTTCTATCAGCACAGGTTCATCTTGCAACTGTTACCCACGCTCAACAACAGATTGCTTCGCCCTGTTGGGTTTCATCAAAATTGCCAAAAAATTCAGGAAAACAAAGAAAAAAATTGTCAAAGTTTTTGGACGCTTTTCAGAGAACGTGCTGTATCTCTGTAGACCGCATCCCACCTCAGTTGTAGGTGCCAATTTTTCTGGTTGCATCTTTTTTGATCCTTGTTCAGAGAAAAATGAAAAAAATAGTGAAAAAATAAAAAAGTTTGATTCCTACTAGTGCCTTTTGGAAAAATCAGGGAAAAATTCAGGAAAAAGGAAAATTCCATGTTATTTGCTTGTTCTATGCGTTCTTTCCGTCGTCCTTTGTTTTCACCTTGTTGCGCTACGTCTCGACACGTCTTAGCCAGCAACTGTGATTTGTATTTTGGATCCGGATTGAACAATCGCTAATCTGCACTCGTTAATTGGTAATCCTTGCTGTCATATTGTGTGCCTACCCATAGCTCCACATATTCTCTATCAGCATAGGTTCATCTTGCAACTGTTACCCACGCTCAACAACAGATTGCTTTGCCCTGTTTGGTTTCATCGAAATTGCCATAAAAATTCAGGAAAACAAAAAAAATTGTCAAAGTTTTTGCACGGTTTTCAGAGAACGTGCTGTATTTCTGTAGACCACATCCCACCTCAGTTGTAGGTGCCAATTTTTGTGGTTGTATATTTTTTGATCATTGTTCAGAGAAAAATAAAAAAATAGTGAAAAAATAAAAAAGTTTGATTCCTACTGATGCCTTTTGGAAAAATCAGGAAAAAATTTAGGAAAAATGAAAATTCTAGGTTATTTGCTTGTTCTGTGCGTTCTTTCCGTCGTCCTTTGTTTTCACCTTGTTGCGCTACATCTCGACGTGTCTTAGCCAGCAACTGTAATTTGTACTTTGGATCCGGATTGAACAATCGCTAATCTGCACTCGTTAATTGCTAATCCTTGCTGTCATATTGTGTGCCTACCCATTGCTCCACATATTCTTCTATCAGCACACGTTCATCTTGCAACTGTTACCCACGCTCCACAACAAATTGCTTCGCCCCGTTTGGTTTCATCAAAATTGCCAAAAAAATTCAGGAAAATAAAGAAAAAAATTGTCAAAGTTTTTACACGCTTTTCAGAGAATGTGCTGTATTTCCATAGACCACATCCCACCTCAGTTGTAGGTGCCAATTTTTGTGGTTGCATCTTTTTTGATCCTTGTTCAGAGAAAAATAAAAAAAATAGTTAAAAAATAAAAAAGTTTGATTCCTACTAGTGCCTTTTGGAAAAATCAGGGAAAAATTCAAGAAAAAGGAAAATTCTAGGTTATTTGCTTGTTCTGTGCGTTCTTTCCATCGTCCTTTGTTTTCACCTTGTTGCGCTACGTCTCGACATGTCTTAGCCAGCAGCCGTGATTTGTACTTTGGATCCGGATTGAACAATCGCTAATCTGCACTCGTTAATTGCTAATCCTTACTGTCATATTGTGTGCCTACCCATAGCTCCACATATTCTTCCATCAGCACAGGTTCATCTTGCAACTGTTACCCACGCTCAACAACAGATTGCTTCGCCCTGTTTGGTTTCATCAAAATTGCCAAAAAATTTAGGAAAACAAAGAAAAAAATTGTCAAAGTTTTTGCACGCTTTTCAGAGAACGTGCTGCATCTCTGTAGACCGCATCCCACCTCAGTTGTAGGTGCCAATTTTTGTGGTTGCATCTTTTTTCATCCTTGTTCGGAGAAAAATAAAAAAATAGTGAAAAAATAAAAAAAATTGATTCCTACTAGTGCCTTTTGGAAAAATTAGGGAAAAATTCTGGAAAAAGGAAAATTCCGGGTTATTTGCTTGTTTTGTGCGTTGTTTCCGTCGTCCTTTTGTTTTCACCTTGTTGCCCTACGTCTCGACACGTCTTAGCCAGCAGCTGTGATTTGTACTTTGGATCCGGATTGAACAATCGCTAATCTGCACTCGTTAATCGCTAATCCTTACTGTCATATTGTGTGCCTACCCATAGCTCCACATATTCTTCTGCAGCATAGGCTCATCTTGCAACTGTTACCCACGCTCAATAACAGATTGCTTCACCCTGTTTGGTTTCTTCAAAACTGCCAAAAAAATCAGGAAAATAAAGAAAAAAAATTGTCAAAGTTTTTGCACGCTTTTCAGAGAACATGATGTATTTCTGTAGACCACATCCCACCTCAGTTGTAGGTGCCAATTTTTGTGGTTGCATCTTTTTTATCCTTGTTTAGAGAAAAATAAAAAAATAGTGAAAAAATAAAAAAAGTTTGATTCCTACTAGTGCCTTTTGTCAAAAACAGGAAATAATTGAGGAAAAAGGAAAATTCCAGGTTATTTGCTTGTTCTGTGCGTTCTTATCATCGTCCTTTGTTTTCACCATGTTGCGCTAAGTCTCGACACGTCTTAGCCGGCAGCTGTGATTTGTACTTTGGATCCGAATTGAACAATCGCTAATCTGCACTCGTTAATCGCTAATCCTTACTGTCACATTGTGTGCCTACCCATAGCTCCACATATTCTTCTGTCAGCATAGCTTCATCTTGCAACTGTTACCCACGCTCAACAACAGATTGCTTCGCCCTGTTTGGTTTCTTCAAAACTGCCAAAAAAATCAGGAAAATAAAGAAAAAAAATTGTCAAAGTTTTTGCACGCTTTTCAGAGAACATGCTGTATTTCTGTAGACCACATCCCACCTCAGTTGTAGGTGCCAATTTTTGTGGTTGCATCTTTTTTGATCCTTGTTCAGAGAAAAATAAAAAAATAGTGAAAAAATAAAAAAGTTTGATTCCTACTAGTGCCTTTTGGAAAAAACAGGGAAAAATTCAGGAAAAAGGAAAATTCTGGGTTATTTGCTTGTTCTATCCGTTCTTTCCGTCGTCCTTTGTTTTCACCTTATTGCGCTACGTCTCGACATGTCTTAGCCAGCAACTGTGATTTGTACTTTGGACCCGGATTGAACAATCGCTAATCTGCACATGTTAATTGCTAAACCTTGCTGTCATATTGTGTGCCTACCCATAGCTCCACATATTCTTCTATCAGCACACGTTCATCTTGTAACTGTTACCCACGCTCAACAACAGATTGCTTTGCCCTATCTAGTTTCATAAAAATTGCCAAAAAAAATCAGGAAAATAAAGAAAAAAATTGTCAAAGTTTTTACACGCTTTTCAGAGAACGTGCTGTATTTCTGTAGACCACATCCCACCTAAGTTGTAGGTGCCAATTTTTGTGGTTACATCTTTTTTCATCCTTATTCAGAGAAAAATAAAAAAAATAGTGAAAAAATATAAAAAAGTTTGATTCCTACTAGTGCCTTTTGGAAAAAACAGGAAAAAATTCAGGAAAAAGGAAAATTCCCGGTTATTTGCTTGTTCTGTGCGTTCTTTCCATCATCCTTTGTTTTCACCTTGTTGCGCTACGTCTCGACACGTCTTAGCCAGCAGCTGAGATTTGTACATTGGATCCGGATTGAACAATCGCTAATCTGCACTCGTTAATTGCTAATCCTTGATGACATATTGTGTGCCTACCCATAGCTCCACATATTCTTCTATCAGCACAGGTTCTTCTTGCAACTGTTACCCACGCTCAACAACAGATTGCTTCGCCCTGTTTGGTTTCATCAAAATTGCCAAAAAATTCAGGAAAACAAAGAAAAAAATTGTCAAAGTTTTTGCACGCTTTTCAGAGAACGTGCTGTATCTCTATAGACTGCATCCCACCTCAGTTGTAGGTGCCAATTTTTGTGGTTGTATCTTTTTTTATCCTTGTTCAGAGAAAAATAAAAAAAAAGTGAAAAAATAAACAAGTTTGATTCCTACTAGTGCCTTTTGGAAAAATCATGGAAAAATTCAGGAAATAGGAAAATTCCGGGTTATTTGCTTATTCTGTGCGTTCTTTCCATCGTCCTTTGTTTTCACCTTGTTGCGCTACGTCTCGACACGTCTTAGCCAGCAGCTGTGATTTGTACTTTGGATCCGGATTGAACAATCGCTAATCTGCACTCGTTAATCGCTAATCCTTGCTGTCATATTGTGTGCCTACCCATAGCTCCACATATTCTTCTATCAGCACACGTTCATCTTGCAACTGTTACCCACGCTCAACAACAGATTGCTTTGCCCTATTTGGTTTCATGAAAATTGCCAAAAATATTCAGGAAAATAAAGAAAAAATTGTCAAAGTTTTTGCACGCTTTTCAGAGAACGTGCTGTATTTCTGTAGACCACATCCCACCTCAGTTGTAGGTGCCAATTTTTGTGGTTGCATGTTTTTTGATCCTTGTTCAGAGAAAAATAAAAAAAATAGTGAAAAAAATAAACAAGTTTGATTCCTACTAGTGCCTTTTGGAAAATCAGGGAAAATTCAAGAAAAAAGAAAATTCCGGGTTATTTCCTTGTTCTGTGTGTTTTTCCATCGTCCTTTGTTTTCACCTTGTTGCGCTGCGTCTCGACATGTCTTAGCCAGCAGCTGTGATTTGTACTTTGGATCCGAATTAAACAATCGCTAATCTGCACTCGTTAATCCCTAATCCTTATTGTCATATTGTGTGCCTACCCATAGCTCCACATATTCTTCTATCAGCATAGGTTCATCTTGCAACTGTTACCCACACTCAACAACAGATTGCTTTGCCCTGTTTGGTTTCATCAAAATTGCCATAAAAATTCAGGAAAACAAAAAAATTATTGAAGTTTTTGCATGGTTTTCAGAGAACGTGCTGTATTTCTATAGACCACATCCCACCTCAGTTGTAGGTGCCAATTTTTGTGGTTGCATATTTTTTGATCCTTGTTCAGAGAAAAAAAAGTGAAAAAATAAAAAAGTTTGATTCCTACTGGTGCCTTTTGGAAAAATCAGGGAAAAATTCAGGAAAAAGGAAAATTCTGGGTTATTTGCTTGTTCTGTCCGTCCTTCCCGTCGTCCTTTGTTTTCACCTTATTACGCTACGTCTTGACACGTCTTAGCCGGCAACTATGATTTATACTTTGGATCCGGATTGAACAATCGCTAATCTGCACTCGTTAATTGCTAATCCTTGCTGTCATATTGTGTGCCTACGCATAGCTCCACATATTCTTCTATCAGCACACGTTCATCTTGCAACTGTTACCCACGCTCAACAACAGATTGGTTTGCCCTATTTGGTTTCATGAAAATTGCCAAAAAAATTCAGGAAAATAAAGAAAAAAATTGTCAAAGTTTTTACACGCTTTTCAGAGAACGTGTTGTATTTCTGTAGACCACATCCCACCTCAGTTGTAGGTGCCAATTTTTGTGGTTGCATCTTTTTTGATCCTTGTTCAGAGAAAAATAAAAAAAAGTGAAAAAATAGACAAGTTTGATTCCTACTAGTGCCTTTTAAAAAATCAGGGAAAAATTTAGGAAAAAGGAAAATTCTGGGTTATTTGCTTGTTCTGTGCGTTCTTTCAATCGTCCTTTGTTTTCACCTTGTTGCGCTACATCTCGACATGTCTTAGCCAGCAGCTGTGATTTGTACTTTGGATCCGGATTGAACAATCGCTAATCTGCACTCGTTAATTGCTAATCCTTACTGTCATATTATGTTCCTACCCATAGCTCCACATATTCTTCTATCAGCACAGGTTCATCTTGCAACTGTTACCCACGCTCAACAACAGATTGCTTCGCCCTGTTTGGTTTCATCAAAATTGCCAAAAAATTCAGGAAAACAAAGAAAAAAATTGTCAAAGTTGTTGCACGCTTTTCAAAGAACGTGCTGTATCTCTGTAGACCGCATCCCACCTCAGTTGTAGGTGCCAATTTTTGTGGTTGCATCTTTTTTGATCCTTGTTTAGAGAAAAAATGAAAAAAATAGTGAAAAAAATAAAAAAGTTTGATTCCTACTAGTGCCTTTTGCAAAAATCAGGGAAAAATTCAGGAAATCGGAAAATTCCGGGTTATTTGCTTATTCTGTGCGTTCTTTTCGTCGTCCTTTGTTTTCACCTTGTTGCGCTACGTCTCGATACGTCTTAGCCAGCAGCTGTGATTTGTACTTTGGATCCGGATTGAACAATCGCTAATCTGCACTCGTTAATCGCTAATCCTTGCTGTCATATTGTGTGCCTACCCATAGCTCCACATATTCTTCTATCAGCACACGTTCATCTTGCAACTATTACCCACGCTCAACAACAGATTGCTTTGCCCTATTTGATTTCATGAAAATTGCCAAAAATATTCAGGAAAATAAAGAAAAAATTGTCAAAGTTTTTGCATGCTTTTCAGAGAACGTGCTGTATTTCTGTAGACCGCATCCCACCTCAGTTTTAGGTGCCAATTTTTGTGGTTGCATCTTTTTTTCATCCTTGTTTGGAGAAAAATAAAAAAAATAGTGAAAAAATAAAAAAGTTTGATTCCTACTAGTGCCTTTTGGAAAAAACAGGAAAAAATTGAGGAAAAAGGAAAATTCCAGGTTATTTGCTTGTTCTGTGCGTTCTTACCATCGTCCTTTGTTTTCACCATGTTGCGCTACGTCTCGACACATCTTAGCTAGCAGCTGACATTTGTACTTTGGATCCGGATTGAACAATCGCTAATCTGCACTCGTTAATTGCTAATCCTTGCTGTCATATTATGTGCCTACCCATAGCTCTGCATATTCTTCTATCAGCACAGGTTCATCTTGCAACTGTTACCCACGCTCAACAACAGATTGCTTCGCCCCGTTTGGTTTCATCAAAATTGCCAAAAAAATTCAGGAAAATATAGAAAAAAACTGTCAAAAGTTTTTGCACGCTTTTCAGAGAACGTGTTGTATTTCTGTAGACCACATCCCACCTCAGTTGTAGGTGCCAATTTTTGTGGTTGCATCTTTTTTGGTCCTTGTTCAAAGAAAAATAAAAAAATAGTGAAAAAAATAAAAAAGTTTGATTCCTACAAGTGCCTTTTGAAAAAATCAGGAAAAAATTAGAAAAAAGGAAAATTCTGGGTTATTTGCTTGTTCTGTGCGTTCTTTCCATCGTCCTTTGTTTTCACCTTGTTGCGCTACGTCTCTACACGTCTTAGCTAGCAGCTGTGATTTGTACTTTGGATCTGGATTGAACAATCGCTAATCTGAAATCGTTAATTGCTAATCCTTGATGTCATATTGTGTGCCTACACATAGCTCCACATATTCTTCTATCAGCACAGGTTTATCTTGCAACTGTTACCCATGCTCAACAACAGATTTCTTCGCCCTGTTTGGTTTCATCAAAATTGCCAAAAAAATTTAGGAAAATAAAGAAAAAGAATTGTTAAAGTTTTTGCACGCTTTTTTCAGAGAACGTGCTGTATTTCTGTAGACCACATCCCACCTCAGTTGTAGGTGCCGATTTTTGTGGTTGCAACTTTTTTATCCTTGTTCAGAGAAAAAAAACAAAATAGTGAAAAAATAAAACAGTTTAATTCCTACAAGTGCCTTTTGGAAAAATCAGGAAAAATTATGGAAAAAGGAAAATTTCGGGTTATTAGCTTGTTCTGTGCGTTCTTTCCATCGTCCTTTGTTTTCACCTTGTTGCGCTACGTCTCGATATGTCTTAGCCAGCAGCTGAGATTTATACTTTGGATCCAGATTGAACAATCGCTAATCTGCACTCGTTAATTGCTAATCCTTGCGGTCATATTGTGTGCCTACCCATAGCTCCACATATTATTCTATCAGCACAGGTTCATCTTACAACTGTTACTCATGCTCAACAACAGATTGCTTCGCCCTGTTTCGTTTCATCAAAATTGCCAAAACAAAATTCAGGAAAATAAAGAAAAAAAATTGTCAAAGTTTTTGTACGCTTTTAGAGAACGTGCTGTATTTCTGTAGACCACATCCCACCTCAGTTGTAGGTGCCAATTTTTGTGGTTGCATCATTTTTGATCCTTGTTCAGAGAAAAAGAAAAAAAATGGTGAAAAAATAAAAAAGTTTGATTCCTACTAGTGCCTTTTGGAAAAATCAGGGAAAAATTCAGGAAAAAAGAAAATTCCGGGTTATTTGATTGTTTTGTGCGTTCTTGCCATCGTCCTTTGTTTTCACCTAGTTACGCTACGTCTCGACACGTCTTAGCCAGCAGCTATGATTTGTATTTTAGATCCGGATAGAACAATCGCTAATCTTCACTCGTTAATTGCTAATCCTTGCTGTCATATTGTGTGCCTACCCATAGCTCCACATATTCTTCTATCAGCACAGGTTCATCTTGCAACTGTTACCCATGCTCAACAACAGATTTCTTCGCCCTGTTTGGTTTCATCAAAATTGCCAAAAAAATTTAGGAAAATAAAGAAAAAGAATTGTTAAAGTTTTTGCACGCTTTTTTCAGAGAACGTGCTGTATTTCTGTAGACCACATCCCACCTCAGTTGTAGGTGCCGATTTTTGTGGTTGCAACTTTTTTATCCTTGTTCAGAGAAAAAAAATAAAATAGTGAAAAAATAAAAAAGTTTAATTCCTACAAGTGCCTTTTGGAAAAATCAGGAAAAATTATGGAAAAAGGAAAATTTCGGGTTATTAGCTTGTTCTGTGCGTTCTTTCCATCGTCCTTTGTTTTCACCTTGTTGCGCTACGTCTCGATATGTCTTAGCCAGCAGCTGAGATTTATACTTTGGATCCGGATTGAACAATCGCTAATCTGCACTCGTTAATTGCTAATCCTTGCGGTCATATTGTGTGCCTACCCATAGCTCCACATATTATTCTATCAGCACAGGTTCATCTTACAACTGTTACTCATGCTCAACAACAGATTGCTTCGCCCTGTTTCGTTTCATCAAAATTGCCAAAACAAAATTCAGGAAAATAAAGAAAAAAAATTGTCAAAGTTTTTGTACGCTTTTAGAGAACGTGCTGTATTTCTGTAGACCACATCCCACCTCAGTTGTAGGTGCCAATTTTTGTGGTTGCATCTTTTTTGATCCTTGTTCAGAGAAAAAGAAAAAAAATGGTGAAAAAATAAAAAAGTTTGATTCCTACTAGTGCCTTTTGGAAAAATCAGGGAAAAATTCAGGAAAAAAGAAAATTCCGGGTTATTTGATTGTTTTGTGCGTTCTTGCCATCGTCCTTTGTTTTCACCTAGTTACGCTACGTCTCGACACGTCTTAGCCAGCAGCTATGATTTGTATTTTAGATCCGGATAGAACAATCGCTAATCTTCACTCGTTAATTGCTAATCCTTGCTGTCATATTGTGTGCCTACCCATAGCTCCACATATTCTTCTATCAGCACAGGTTCATCTTGCAACTGTTACCCATGCTCAGCAACAGATTGCTTCGCCCTGTTTGGTTTCATCAAAATTGCCAAAAAAATTTCAGGAAAATAAAAAAAATTGTCAATGTTTTTGCACGCTTTTCAGAGAACCTGCTGTATTTCTGTAGACCACATCCCACCTCAGTTGTAGGTGCCAATTTTTGTGGTTGCATCTTTTTTTATCCTTGTTCATAGAAAAATAAAAAAAATAGTGAAAAAATAAAAAAGTTTGATTCCTACAAGTGCCTTTTGGAAAAATCAGGAAAAATTCAGGAAAAGGAAAATTCCGGGTTATTTGCTGGTTCTGTGCGTTCTTTCCATCGTCCTTTGTTTTCATCTTGTTGCGCTACGTCTCGACACGTCTTAGCCAGCAGCTGTGATTTGTACTTTGGATCCGGATTGAACAATCGCTAATCTGCACTCGTTAATTGCTAATCCTTGCTGTCATATTGTGTGTCTACCTATAGCTCCACATATTCTTCTATCAGCACAGGTTCATCTTGCAACTGTTATCCACTCTCAACAACAGATTGCTTCGCCCTATTTGGTTTCATCAAAATTGCCAAAAAAATTCAGGAAAACAAAGAAACAAATTGTCAAAGTTTTTGCACGCTTTTCAGAGAACATGCTGTATTTCTGTAGACCACGTCCCACCTCAGTTGTAGGTGCTAATTTTTGTGGCTGCGTCTTTTTTGATCCTTGTTCAGAGAAAAATAAAAAATAGTGAAAAAATAAATAAGTTTGATTCCTACTGTTGCCTTTTGGAAAAATCAGGAAAAAATTCAGAAAAAAAGAAAATTCTAAATTATTTGCTTGTTCTGTGCGTTCTTTCCATCGTCCTTTGTTTTCACCTTGTTGCGCTACGTCTCGACACGTCTTAGCCAGCAGCTGTGATTTGTACTTTGGATCCGGATTGAACAATCGCTAATCTGCACTCGTTAATTGCTAATCCTTGCTGTCATATTGTGTGCCTACCCATAGCTCCACATATTCTTCTATCAGTACACGTTCATCTTGCAACTGTTACCCACGCTCAACAACAGATTGCTTTGCCCTATTTGGTTTCATGAAAATTGCCAAAAAAAATAGGAAAATAAAGAAAAAAATTGTCAAAGTTTTTACACGCTTTTCAGAGAACGTGTTGTATTTCTGTAGACCACATCCCACCTCAGTTGTAGGTGCCAATTTTTGTGGTTGCATCTTTTTTGATCCTTGTTCAGAGAAAAATAAAAAAAAGTGAAAAAATAAACAAGTTTGATTCCTACTAGTGCCTTTTAAAAAATCAGGGAAAAATTTAGCAAAAAGGAAAATTCTGGGTTATTTGCTTGTTCTGTGCGTTCTTTCAATCGTCCTTTGTTTTCACCTTGTTGCGCTACATCTCGACATGTCTTAGCCAGCAGCTGTGATTTGTACTTTGGATCTGGATTGAACAATCGCTAATCTGCACTCGTTAATTGCTAATCCTTACTGTCATATTGTGTGCCTACCCATAGCTCCACATATTCTTCTATCAGCACAGGTTCATCTTGCAACTGTTACCCACGCTCAACAACAGATTGCTTCGCCCTGTTTGGTTTCATCAAAATTGCCAAAAAATTTAGGAAAACAAAGAAAAAAATTGTCAAAGTTGTTGCACGCTTTTCAGAGAACGTGCTGTATCTCTGTAGACCGCATCCCACCTTAGTTGTAGGTGCCAATTTTTGTGGTTGCATCTTTTTTGATCCTTGTTCAGAGAAAAATGAAAAAAATAGTGAAAAAATAAAAAAGTTTGATTCCTACTAGTGCCTTTTGGAAAAATCAGGGAAAAATTCAGGAAATCAGAAAATTCCGGGTTATTTGCTTGTTCTGTGCGTTCTTTTCGTCGTCCTTTGTTTTCACCTTGTTGCGCTACGTCTCGACACGTCTTAGCCAGCAGCTGTGATTTGTACTTTGGATCCGGATTGAACAATCGCTAATCTGCACTCGTTAATCGCTAATCCTTGCTGTCATATTGTGTGCCTACCCATAGCTCCACATATTCTTCTATCAGCACACGTTCATCTTGCAACTGTTACCCACGCTCAATAACAGATTGCTTTGCCCTATTTGATTTCATGAAAATTGCCAAAAATATTTAGGAAAATAAAGAAAAAATTGTCAAAGTTTTTGCACGCTTTTCAGAGAACGTGCTGTATTTCTGTAGACCACATCCCACCTCAGTTGTAGGTGCCAATTTTTGTGGTTGCATCTTTTTTGATCCTTGTTCAGAGAAAAATAAAAAAAAATAGTGAAAAAAATAAACAAGTTTGATTCCTACTAGTGCCTTTTGCAAAATCAGGGAAAAATTCAGGAAAAAGGAAAATTCCGGGTTATTTGCTTGTTCTGTGTGTTTTTTCCATCGTCCTTTATTTTCACCTTGTTCCGCTGCGTCTCAACATGTCTTAGCCAGCAGCTGTGATTTATACTTTGGATCTGGATTCAACAATCGCTAATCTGCACTCGTTAATCCCTAATCCTTGTTGTCATATTGTGTGCCTACCCATAGCTCCACATATTCTTCTATCAGCACACGTTCATCTTGCAACTGTTACCCACCTCAGTTGTAGGTGCCAATTTTTGTGGTTGCATATTTTTTGATCCTTGTTCAGAGAAAAATAAAAAAAAAAGTGAAAAAATAAAAAAGTTTGATTCCTACTGGTGCCTTTTGGAAAAATCAGGGAAAAATTCAGGAAAAAAGAAAATTCTGGGTTATTTGCTTGTTCTGTCCGTTCTTTCCGTCGTCCTTTGTTTTCACCTTATTATGCTACGTCTCGACACGTCTTAGCCAGCAACTGTGATTTGTATTTTAGATTCGGATTGAACAATCGCTAATCTGCACTCGTTAATTGGTAATCCTTGCTGTCATATTGTGTGCCTACCCATAGCTCCACATATTCTCTATCAGCACAGGTTCATCTTGCAACTGTTACCCACGCTCAACAACAGATTGCTTCGCCCCGTTTGGTTCCATCAAAATTGCCAAAAAAAATCAGGAAAATAAAGAAAAAAATTGTCAAAGTTTTTACACGCTTTTCAGAGAACGTGCTGTATTTCTGTAGACCGCATCCCACCTCAGTTGTAGGTGCCAATTTTTGTGGTTGCATCTTTTTTCATCCTTGTTCGGAGAAAAATAAAAAAAATAGTGAAAAAATAAAAAAGTTTGATTGCTACTAGTGCCTTTTGGAAAAAATAGGTAAAAATTGAGGAAAAAGGAAAATTCCGGGTTATTTGCTTGTTCTGTGCGTTCTTACCATCGTCCTTTATTTTCAGCATGTTGCGCTACGTCTCGACACATCTTAGCCAGCAGCTGACATTTGTACTTTGGATCCGTATTGAACAATCGCTAATCAGCACTCGTTAATTGCTAATCCTTGCTGTCATATTATGTGCCTACCCATAGCTCTGCATATTTTTCTATCAGCACAGGTTCATCTTGCAACTATTACCCAAGCTCAACAACAGATTGCTTCGCCCCGTTTGGTTTCATCAAAATTGCCAAAAAAATTCAAGAAAATATAGAATAAAACTGTCAAAGTTTTTGCACACTTTTCAGAGAACGTGTTGTATTTCTGTAGACCACATCCCACCTCAGTTGTAGGTGCCAATTTTTGTGGTTGCATCTTTTTTGGTCCTTGTTCAAAGAAAAATAAAAAAATAGTGAAAAAAATAAAAAAGTTTGATTCCTACAAGTGCCTTTTGAAAAAATCAGGAAAAAATCAGAAAAAAGGAAAATTCCAGGTTATTTGCTTGTTCTGTGCGTTCTTTCCATCGTCCTTTGTTTTCACCTTGTTGCGCTACGTCTCTACACGTCTTAGCTAGTAGCTGTGATTTGTACTTTGGATCTGGATTGAACAATCGCTAATCTAAAATCGTTAATTGCTAATCCTTGATGTCATATTGTGTGCCTACACATAGCTCCACATATTCTTCTATCAGCACAGGTTTATCTTGCAACTGTTACCCATGCTCAACAAAAGATTTCTTCGCCCTGTTTGGTTTCATCAAAACTGCCAAAAAAATTTAGGAAAATAAAGAAAAAAAATTGTCAAAGTTTTTGCACGCTTTTCAGAGAACGTGCTGTATTTCTGTAGACCACATCCCACCTCAGTTGTAGGTGCCAATTTTTGTGGTTGCAACTTTTTTATCCTTGTTCAGAGAAAAATAACAAAATAGTGAAAAAATAAAAAAGTTTAATTCCTACAAGTGCCTTTTGGAAAAATCAGGAAAAATTATGGAAAAAGGAAAATTTCGGGTTATTAGCTTGTTCTGTGCGTTCTTTCCATCGTCCTTTGTTTTCACCTTGTTGCGCTACGTCTCGATATGTCTTAGCCAGCAGCTGAGATTTATACTTTGGATCCAGATTGAACAATCGCTAATCTGCACTCGTTAATTGCTAATCCTTGCGGTCATATTGTGTGCCTACCCATAGCTCCACATATTATTCTATCAGCACAGGTTCATCTTACAACTGTTACTCATGCTCAACAATAGATTGCTTCGCCCTGTTGGTTTCATCAAAATTGCCAAAACAAAATACAGGAAAATAAAGAAAAAAAATTGTCTAAGTTTTTGTACGCTTTTTAGAGAACGTGCTGTATTTCTGTAGACCACATCCCACCTCAGTTGTAGGTGCCAATTTTTGTGGTTGCATTTTTTTTTATCCTTGTTCAGAGAAAAAGAAAAAAAATGGCGAAAAAATAAAAAAGTTTGATTCCTACTAGTGCCTTTTGGAAAAATCAGGGAAGAATTCAGGAAAAAAGAAAATTCTGGGTTATTTGATTGTTTTGTGCGTTCTTGCCATCGTCCTTTGTTTTCACCTAGTTACGCTACGTCTCGACACGTCTTAGCCAGCAGCTATGATTTGTATTTTAGATCCGGATTGAACAATCGCTAATCTTCACTCGTTAATTGCTAATCCTTGCTGTCATATTGTGTGCCTACCCATAGCTCCACATATTCTTCTATCAGCACAGGTTCATCTTGCAACTGTTACCCACGCTCAACAACAGATTGCTTCGCCCTGTTTGGTTTCATCAAAATTGCCAAAAAAATTTCAGGAAAATAAAAAAAATTGTCAATGTTTTTGCACGCTTTTCAGAGAACGTGCTGTATTTCTGTAGACCACATCCCACCTCAGTTGTAGGTGCCAATTTTTGTGGTTGCATCTTTTTTTATCCTTGTTCAGAGAAAAATAAAAAAATAGTGAAAAAATAAAAAAGTTTGATTCCTACAAGTGCCTTTTGGAAAAATCAGGAAAAATTCAGGAAAAGGAAAATTCCGGGTTATTTGCTGGTTCTGTGCGTTCTTTCCATCGTCCTTTGTTTTCATCTTGTTGCGCTACGTCTCGACACGTCTTAGCCAGCAGCTGTGATTTGTACTTTGGATCCGGATTGAACAATCGCTAATCTGCACTCGTTAATTGCTAATCCTTGCTGTCATATTGTGTGCCTACCTATAGCTCCACATATTCTTCTATCAGCACAGGTTCATCTTACAACTGTTTCCCATGCTCAATGACAAATTGCTTCGCCCTGTTTGGTTTCATCAAAATTGCCAAAAAAATTCAGGAAAATAAAGAAAAAAAATTGTCAAAGTTTTTGCACGCTTTTCAGAGAACGTGTTGTATTTCTGTAGACCACATCCCACCTCAGTTGTAGGTGCCAATTTTTGTGGTTGCATCTTTTTTTATCCTTGTTCAGAGAAAAATAAAAAAAATAGTGAAAAAATAAAAAAGTTTGATTCCTATTGGTGCCTTTTAGAAAAAACAAGGAAAAATTCAGAAAAAGGAAAATTCTGGGTTATTTGCATGTTTTGTGCGTTCTTTTCATCGTCCTTTGTTTTCACGTTGTTGCGCTACGTCTCGACACGTCTTAGCCAGCAGCTGTGATTTGTACTTTGGATCTGGATTGAACAATCGCTAATCTGCACTTGTTAATTGCTAATCCTTGTGGTCATATTGTGTGCCTACCCATAGCTCCACATATTCTTCTATCAGCACAAGTTCATCTTGCAACTGTTACCCACGCTCAACAACAGATTGCTTCGCCCTGTTTGGTTTCATCAAAATTGCCAAAAAAATTCAAAAAAACAAAGAAACAAATTGTCAAAGTTTTTGCATGTTTTTCAGAGAACATGCTGTATTTCTGTAGACCACGTCCCACCTCAGTTGTAGGTGCCAATTTTTGTGGCTGCGTCTTTTTTGATCCTTGTTCAGAGAAAAATAAAAAATAGTGAAAAAATAAAAAAGTTTGATTCCTATTATTGCCTTTTGGAAAAATCAGGGAAAAATTCAGAAAAAAGGAAAATTCTAAGTTATTTGCTTGTTCTGTGCGTTCTTTCCATCGTCCTTTGTTTTCACCTTGTTGCGCTACGTCTCGACACATCTTAGCCAGCAGCTGTGATTTGTACTTTGGATCCGGATTGAATAATCACTAATCTGCACTCGTTAATTGCTAATCCTTGCTGTCATATTGTGTGCCTACCCATAGCTCCGCATATTCTTCTATCAGCACAGATTCATCTTGCAACTGTTACGCACGCTCAACAACAGATTGCTTCGCCCCGTTTGGTTTCATCAAAATTGCTAAAAAAATTCAGGAAAATAAAGAAAAAAATTATCAAAGTTTTTGCACGCTTTTCAGAGAACGTGTTGTATTTCTGTAGACCACATCCCACTTTAGTTGTAGGTGCCAATTTTTGTGGTTGCATCTTTTTTATCCTTGTTCAGAGAAAAATAAAAAAATAGTGAAAAAATAAACAAGTTTGATTCCTACTAGTGCCGTTTGGAAAATAAGGGAAAAATTCAGGAAAATGGAACATTTCGGGTTATTTGCTTGTTTTGTGCGTTCTTTCCATCGTCCTTTGTTTTCACCTTGTTGCGCTACGTGTCGACATGTCTTAGCCAGCAGCTGTGATTTGTACTTTTGATCCGATTGAACAATCGCTAATCTGCACTCGTTAATTGCTAATCCTTGCTGTCATATTGTGTGCCTACCCATAGCTCCACATATTCTTCTATCAGCACAGGTTTATCTTGCAACTGTTACCCACGCTCAACAACAGATTGCTTCGCCCTGTTTGGTTTCATCAAAATTGCTAAAAAATTTAGGAAAACAAAAAACAAATTGTCAAAGTTTTTACACGCTTTTCGGAGAACGTGTTGTATCTCTGTAGACCGCATCCCACCTTAGTTGTAGGTGCCAATTTTTGTGGTTGCATCTTTTTTTACCCTTGTTCAGAAAAAAAAACAAAAAAATAGTGAAAAAATAAAAAAGTTTGATTCCTACTAGTGCCTTTTGGAAAAATCAGGGAAAAATTTAGGAAAAAGGAAAATTCCGTGTTATTTGCTTGTTCTATGCGTTCTTTCCGTCGTCCTTTGTTTTCACCTTGTTGCGCTACGTCTCGACACGTCTTAGCCAGCAACTGTGATTTGTATTTTGGATCCGGATTGAACAATCGCTAATCTGCACTCATTAATTGGTAATCCTTGCTGTCATATTGTGTGCCTACCCATAGCAACTGTTACCCACGCTCAACAACAGATTGCTTTGCCCTGTTTGGTTTCATCAAAATTGCCATAAAAATTCAGGAAAACAAAAAAATTGTCAAAGTTTTTGCACGGTTTTCAGAGAACGTGCTGTATTTCTGTAGACCACATCCCACCTCAGTTGTAGGCGCCAATTTTTGTGGTTGCATATTTTTTGATCCTTGTTCAGAGAAAAATAAAAAAATAGTGAAAAAATAAAAAAGTTTGATTCCTACTGATGCCTTTTGGAAAAATCAGGAAAAAATTTAGGAAAAAGGAAAATTCTGGGTTATTTGCTTATTTTGTGCGTTCTTTCCGTCGTCCTTTGTTTTCACCTTGTTGCGCTATGTCTCGACATGTCTTAGCCAGCAACTGTGATTTGTACTTTAAATCCGGATTGAACAATCGCTAATCTGCACTCGTTAATTGCTAATCCTTGCTGTCATATTGTGTGCCTACACATAGCTCCACATATTCTTCTATCAGCACACGTTCATCTTGCAACTGTTACCCACGCTCAACAACAGATTGCTTCGCCCCATTTGGTTTCATCAAAATTGCCAAAAAAATTCAGGAAAATAAAGAAAAAAATTGTCAAAGTTTTTACACGCTTTTCAGAGAACATGCTGTATTTCTGTAGACCGCATCCCACATCAGTTGTAGGTGCCAATTTTTATGGTTGCATCTTTTTTCATCCTTGTTCGGAGAAAAATAAAAAAAAATAGTGAAAAAAATAAAAAAGTTTGATTCCTACTAGTGCCTTTTGGAAAAAACAGGAAAAAATTGAGGAAAAAGGAAAATTCCAGGTTATTTGCTTGTTCTGTGCGTTCTTACCATCGTCCTTTGTTTTCACCATGTTGCGCTACGTCTCGACACATCTTAGCCAGCAGCTGACATTTGTACTTTGGATCCGGATTGAACAATCGCTAATCTGCACTCGTTAATTGCTAATCCTTGTTGTCAATTATGTGCCTACCCATAGCTCTGCATATTCTTCTATCAGCACAGGTTCATCTTGCAACTGTTACCCACGCTCAACAACAGATTGCTTTGCCCTGTTTGGTTTCATCAAAATTGCCATAAAAATTTAGGAAGACAAAAAAATTGTCAAAGTTTTTGCACGGTTTTCAAAGAACGTGCTGTATTTCTGTAGACCACATCCCACCTCAGTTGTAGGTGCCTATTTTTGTGGTTGCATATTTTTTGATCCTTGTTCAGAGAAAAATAAAAAAATAGTGAAAAAATAAAAAAGTTTGATTCCTACTGATGGCTTTTGGAAAAATTAGGAAAAAATTTAGGAAAAAGGAAAATTCTGGGTTATTTGCTTGTTCTGTGCGTTCTTTCCGTCGTCCTTTGTTTTCACCTTGTTGCGCTACGTCTCGACATGTCTTAGCCAGCAACTGTGATTTGTACTTTAAATCCGGAATGAACAATCGCTAATCTGCACTCGTTAATTGCTAATCCTTGCTGTCATATTGTGTGCCTACACATAGCTCCACATATTCTTCTATCAGCACACGTTCATCTTGCAACTGTTACCCACGCTCAACAACAGATTGCTTCGCCCCGTTTGGTTTCATCAAAATTGCCAAAAAAATTCAGGAAAATAAAGAAAAAAATTGTCAAAGTTTTTACACGCTTTTCAGAGAACGTGCTGTATTTCTGTAGACCGGATCCCACATCAGTTGTAGGTGCCAATTTTTGTGGTTGCATCTTTTTTCATCCTTGTTCGGAGAAAAATAAAAAAAATAGTGAAAAAATAAAAAAGTTTGATTCCTACTAGTGCCTTTTGGAAAAAACAGGAAAAATTGAGGAAAAAGGAAAATTCCAGGTTATTTGCTTGTTCTGTGCGTTCTTACCATCGTCCTTTGTTTTCACCATGTTGCGCTACGTCTCGACACATCTTAGCCAGCAGCTGACATTTGTACTTTGGATCCGGATTGAACAATCGCTAATCTGCACTCGTTAATTGCTAATCCTTGCTGTCAATTATGTGCCTACCCATAGCTCTGCATATTTTTCTATCAGCACAGGTTCATCTTGCAACTGTTACCCATGCTCAACAACAGATTGCTTCGCCCCGTTTGGTTTCATCAAAATTGCCAAAAAAATTCAGGAAAATATAGAAAAAAACTGTCAAAGTTTTTACACGCTTTTCAGAGAACGTGTTGTATTTCTGTAGATCACATCCCACCTCAGTTGTAGGTGCTAATTTTTGTGGTTGCATATTTTTTTATCCTTGTTCAGAGAAAAATAAAAAAAAGTGAAAAAATAAAAAAAGTTTGATTCCTACTGGTGCCTTTTGGAAAAATCAGGGAAAAATTCAGGAAAAAGGAAAATTCTGGGTTATATGCTTGTTCTGTCCGTTCTTTTCGTCGTCCTTTGTTTTCACCTTATTACGCTACGTCTCGACACATCTTAGCCAGCAACTATGATTTATACTTTGGATCCGGATTGAACAATCGCTAATCTGCACTCGTTAATTGCTAATCCTTGCTGTCATATTGTGTGCCTACCCATAGCTCCACATATTATACTATCAGCACACGTTCATCTTGCAACTGTTACCCACGCTCAACAACAGATTGCTTTGCCCTATTTGGTTTCATGAAAATTGCCAAAAAAATTCAGGAAAATAAAGAAAAAAATTGTCAAAGTTTTTACATGCTTTTCAGAGAACGTGTTGTATTTCTGTAGACCACATCCCACCTCAGTTGTAGGTGCCAATTTTTGTGGTTGCATCTTTTTTGATCCTTGTTTAGAGAAAAATAAAAAAAAGTGAAAAAATAAACAAGTTTGATTCCTACTAGTGCCTTTTAAAAAATCAGGGAAAAATTTAGGAAAAAGGAAAATTCTGGGTTATTTGCTTGTTCTGTGCATTCTTTCAATCGTCCTTTGTTTTCACCATGTTGCGCTACATCTCGACATGTCTTAGCCAGCAGCTGTGATTTGTACTTTGGATGCGGATTGAACAATCGCTAATCTGCACTCGTTAATTGCTAATCCTTACTGTCATATTGTGTGCCTACCCATAGCTCCACATATTCTTCTATCAGCACAGGTTCATCTTGCAACTGTTACCCACGCTCAACAATAGATTGCTTCGCCCTGTTTGGTTTCATCAAAATTGCCAAAAAATTTAGGAAAACAAAGAAAAAAATTATCAAAGTTGTTGCACGCTTTTCAGAGAACGTGCTGTATCTCTGTAGACCGCATCCCACCTCAGTTGTAGGTGCCAATTTTTGTGGTTGCATCTTTTTTGATCCTTGTTCAGAGAAAAATGAAAAAAATAGTGAAAAAAATAAACAAGTTTGATTCCTACTAGTGCCTTTTAAAAAAATTCCGGGTTATTTGCTTGTTCTGTGCGTTCTTTTCGTCGTCCTTTGTTTTCACCTTGTTGCGCTACGTCTCGATACGTCTTAGCCAGCAGCTGTGATTTGTACTTTGGATCCAGATTGAACAATCGCTAATCTGCACTCGTTAATCGCTAATCCTTGTTGTCATATTGTGTGCCTACCCATAGCTCCACATATTCTTCTATCAGCACACGTTCATCTTGCACTGTTACCCACGCTCAACAACAGATTGCTTTGCCCTATTTGATTTCATGAAAATTGCCAAAAATATTCAGGAAAATAAAGAAAAAATTGTCAAAGTTTTTGCACGCTTTTCAGAGAACGTGCTGTATTTCTGTAGACCACATCCCACCTCAGTTGTAGGTGCCAATTTTTGTGGATGCATCTTTTTTGATCCTTGTTCAGAGAAAAATAAAAAAAATAGTGAAAAAAATAAACAAGTTTGATTCCTACTAGTGCCTTTTAAAAAATCAGGGATAAATTTAGGAAAAAGGAAAATTTCGGGTTATTTGCTTGTTCTGTGCGTTCTTTCAATCGTCCTTTGTTTTCACCTTGTTGCGCTACATCTCGACATGTCTTAGCCAGCAGCTGTGATTTGTACTTTGAATCCGGATTGAACAATCGCTAATCTGCACTCGTTAATTGCTAATCCTTACTGTCATATTGTGTGCCTACCCATAGCTCCACATATTCTTCTATCAGCACAGGTTCATCTTGCAACTGTTACCCACGCTCAACAATAGATTGCTTCGCCCTGTTTGGTTTCATCAAAATTGCCAAAAAATTCAGGAAAAGAAAGAAAAAAATTGTCAAAGTTGTTGCACGCTTTTCAGAGAACGTGCTGTATCTCTATAGACCGCATCCCACCTCAGTTGTAGGTGCCAATTTTTGTGGTTGCATCTTTTTTGATCCTTGTTCAGAGAAAAATGAAAAAAATAGAGAAAAAATAAAAAAAATTTGATTCCTACTAGTGCCTTTTGGAAAAATCAGGGAAAAATTCAGGAATTAGGAAAATTCCGGGTTATTTGCTTGTTCTGTGCATTCTTTTCGTCGTCCTTTGTTTTCACCTTGTTGCGCTACGTCTCGATACGTCTTAGCCAGCAGCTGTGATTTGTACTTTGGATTCGGATTGAACAATCGCTAATCTGCACTCGTTAATCGCTAATCCTTGCTGTCATATTGTGTGCCTACCCATAGCTCCACATATTCTTCTATAAGCACACGTTCATCTTGCAACTATTACCCACGCTCAACAATAGATTGCTTTGCCCTATTTGGTTTCATGAAAATTGCCAAAAATATTCAGGAAAATAAAGAAAAAAATTGTCAAAGTTTTTACACGCTTTTCAGAGAACGTGTTGTATTTCTGTAGACCACATCCCACCTTAGTTGTAGGTGCCAATTTTTGTGGTTGCATCTTTTTTTATCCTTGTTCAGAGAAAAATAAAAAAAAGTGAAAAAATAAACAAGTTTGATTCCTACTAGTGCCTTTTAAAAAAACAGGAAAAATTTAGGAAAAAGGAAAATTCCGGGCTATTTGCTTGTTCTGTGCGTTCTTTCAATCGTCCTTTGTTTTCACCTTGTTGCGCTACATCTCGACATGTCTTAGCCAGCAGCTGTGATTTGTACTTTGGATCCGGATTGAACAATCGCTAATCTGCACTCGTTAATTGCTAATCCTTACTGTCATATTGTGTGCCTACCCATAGCTCCACATATTCTTCTATCAGCACACGTTCATCTTGCAACTGTTACCCACGCTCAACAACAGATTGCTTTGCCCTATTTGGTTTCATGAAAATTGCCAAAAATATTCAGGAAAATAAAGAAAAAATTGTCAAAGTTTTTGCACGCTTTTCAGAGAACGTGCTGTATTTCTGTAGACCACATCCCACCTCAGTTGTAGGTGCCAATTTTTGTGGTTGCATCTTTTTTGATCCTTGTTCAGAGAAAAATAAAAAAAATAGTGAAAAAAATAAACAAGTTTGATTCCTACTAGTGCCTTTTGGAAAATTCTGGGTTATTTGCTTGTTCTGTCCGTTCTTTCCGTCGTCCTTTGTTTTCACCTTATTACGCTACGTCTCGACACGTCTTAGCCAGCAACTATGATTTGTACTTTGGATCCGGATTGAACAATCGCTAATCTGCACTCGTTAATCGCTAATCCTTGCTGTCATATTGTGTGCCTACCCATAGCTCCACATATTCTTCTATCAGCACACGTTCATCTTGCAACTGTTACCCACGCTCAACAACAGATTGCTTTGCCCTATTTGGTTTCATGAAAATTGCCAAAAATATTCAGGAAAATAAAGAAAAAAATTGTCAAAGTTTTTACACGCTTTTCAGAGAACGTGCTGTATTTCTGTAGACCACATCCCACCTTAGTTGTAGGTGCCAATTTTTGTGGTTGCATCTTTTTTTATCCTTGTTCAGAGAAAAATAAAAAAAGTGAAAAAATAAACAAGTTTGATTCCTACTAGTGCCTTTTAAAAAATCAGGGAAAAATTTAGGAAAAAGGAAAATTCCGGGTTATTTGCTTGTTCTGTGCGTTCTTTCAATCGTCCTTTGTTTTCACCTTGTTGCGCTACATCTCGACATGTCTTAGCCAGCAGCTGTGATTTGTACTTTGGATCCGGATTGAACAATCGCTAATCTGCACTCGTTAATTGCTAATCCGTACTGTCATATTGTGTGCCTACCCATAGCTCCACATATTCTTCTATCAGCACAGGTTCATCTTGCAACTGTTACCCACGCTCAACAACAGATTGCTTCGCCCTGTTTGGTTTCATCAAAATTGCCAAAAAATTCAGGAAAACAAAGAAAAAAATTGTCAAAGTTGTTGCACGCTTTTCAGAGAACGTCCTGTATCTCTGTAGACCGCATCCCACCTCAGTTGTAAGTGCCAATTTTTGTGGTTGCATCTTTTTTGATCCTTGTTCAGAGAAAAATGAAAAAAATAGTGAAAAAATAAAAAAGTTTGATTCCTACTAGTGCCTTTTGGAAAAATCAGGGAAAAATTCAGGAAATAGGAAAATTCCAGGTTATTTGCTTGTTCTGTGCATTCTTTTCGTCGTCCTTTGTTTTCACCATGTTGCGCTACGTCTCGATACGTCTTAGCCAGCAGCTGTGATTTGTACTTTGGATCCGGATTGAACAATCGCTAATCTGCACTCGTTAATCGCTAATCCTTGCTGTCATATTGTGTGCCTACCCATAGCTCCACATATTCTTCTATCAGCACACGTTCATCTTGCAACTGTTACCCACGCTCAACAACAGATTGCTTTGCCCTATTTGGTTTCATGAAAATTGCCAAAAATATTCAGGAAAATAAAGAAAAAAATTGTCAAAGTTTTTACACGCTTTTCAGAGAACGTGCTGTATTTCTGTAGACCACATCCTACCTCAGTTGTAGGTGCCAATTTTTGTGGTTGCATCTTTTTTTATCCTTGTTCAGAGAAAAATAAAAAAAGTGAAAAAATAAACAAGTTTGATTCCTACTAGTGCCTTTTAAAAAATCAGGGAAAAATTTAGGAAAAAGGAAAATTCCGGGTTATTTGCTTGTTCTGTGCGTTCTTTCAATCGTCCTTTGTTTTCACCTTGTTGCGCTACATCTCGACATGTCTTAGCCAGCAGCTATGATTTGTACTTTGAATCCGGATTGAACAATCGCTAATTTGCACTCGTTAATTGCTAATCCTTACTGTCATATTGAGTGCCTACCCATAGCTCCACATATTCTTCTATCAGCACAGGTTCATCTTGCAACTGTTACCCACGCTCAACAACAGATTGCTTCGCCCTGTTTGGTTTCATCAAAATTGCCAAAAAATTCAGGAAAAGAAAGAAAA
The DNA here is from genome assembly GCA_022457205.1 of Saccharum spontaneum. Lineage (NCBI taxonomy): Eukaryota > Viridiplantae > Streptophyta > Magnoliopsida > Poales > Poaceae > Saccharum > Saccharum spontaneum. Next base: position 1,305,470 of record CM039594.1, on the reverse strand, counting down.
AAATTGTCAAAGTTGTTGCACGCTTTTCAGAGAACGTGCTGTATCTCTGTAGACCGCATCCCACCTCAGTTGTAGGTGCCAATTTTTGTGGTTGCATCTTTTTTTATCCTTGTTCAGAGAAAAATGAAAAAAAATAGTGAAAAAATAAAAAAATTTGATTCCTACTAGTGCCTTTTGAAAAATCAGGGAAAAATTCAGGAAATAGGAAAATTCTGGGTTATTTGCTTGTTCTGTGTATTCTTTTCATCGTCCTTTGTTTTCACCTTGTTGCGCTACGTCTCAATATGTCTTAGCCAGCAGCTGTGATTTGTACATTGGATCCGGATTGAACAATCGCTAATCTGCAATAGTTAATCGCTAATCCTTGCTGTCATATTATGTGCCTACCCATAGCTCCACATATTCTTCTATCAGCACACGTTCATCTTGCAACTATTACCCACGCTCAACAATAGATTGCTTTGCCCTATTTGGTTTCATGAAAATTGCCAAAAATATTCAGGAAAATAAAGAAAAAAATTGTCAAAGTTTTTACACGCTTTCCAGAGAACGTGATGTATTTCTGTAGACCACATCCCACCTCAGTTGTAGGTGCCAATTTTTGTGGTTGCATCTTTTTTTATCCTTGTTCAGAGAAAATTAAAAAAAAGTGAAAAAATAAACAAGTTTGATTCCTACTAGTGAATTTTAAAAAATTAGGGAAAAATTTAGGAAAAAGGAAAATTCCGGGTTATTTGCTTGTTCTATGCGTTCTTTCAATCGTCCTTTGTTTTCACCTTGTTGCGCTACATCTCGACATGTCTTAGCCAGCAGCTGTGATTTGTACCTTAGATCCGGATTGAACAATCGCTAATCTGCACTCGTTAATTGCTAATCCTTACTGTCATATTGTGTGCCTACCCATAGCTCCACATATTCTTCTATCAGCACAGGTTCATCTTACAACTGTTACCCACGCTCAACAACAGATTGCTTCGCCCTGTTTGGTTTCATCAAAATTGACAAAAAATTCAGGAAAACAAAGAAAAAATTGTCAAAGTTGTTGCACGCTTTTCAGAGAACGTGCTGTATCTCTGTAGACCGCATCCCACCTCAGTTGTAGGTGCCAATTTTTGTGGTTGCATCTTTTTTGATCCTTGTTCAGAGGAAAATGAAAAAACAGTGAAAAAATAAAAAAGTTTGATTCCTACTAGTGCCTTTTGGAAAAATTTGGGAAAAATTCAGGAAATAGGAAAATTCCGGGTTATTTGCTTGTTCTGTGCATTCTTTTCGTCGTCCTTTGTTTTCACCTTGTTGCGCTACGTCTCGATACGTCTTAGCCAGCAGCTGTGATTTGTACTTTGGATCCGGATTGAACAATCGCTAATCTGCACTAGTTAATCACTAATCCTTGCTGTCATATTGTGTGCCTACCCATAGCTCCACATATTCTTCTATCAGCACATGTTCATCTTGCAACTGTTACCCACGCTCAACAACAGATTGCTTTGCCCTATTTGGTATCATGAAAATTGCCAAAAATATTCAGGAAAATAAAGAAAAAATTGTCAAAGTTTTTGGACGCTTTTCAGAGAACGTGCTGTATTTCTGTAGACCACATCCCACCTCAGTTGTAGGTGCCAATTTTTGTGGTTGCATCTTTTTTGATCCTTGTTCACAGAAAAATAAAAAAAATAGTGAAAAAAATAAACAAGTTTGATTCCTACTAGTGCCTTTTGGAAAATCAGGGAAAAATTCAAGAAAAAGGAAAATTCTGGGTTATTTGGTTGTTCTGTGTGTTTTTTCCATCATCCTTTATTTTCACCTTGTTCCGCTGCGTCTCAACATGTCTTAGCCAGCAACTGTGATTTGTACTTTGGATCCGGATTCAACAATCGCTAATCTGCACTCGTTAATCCCTAATCCTTGTTGTCATATTGTGTGCCTACCCATAGCTCCACATATTCTTCTATCAGCATAGGTTCATCTTGCAACTGTTACCCACGCTCAACAACAGATTGCTTTGCCCTATTTGGTTTCATCAAAATTGCCATAAAAATTCAGGAAAACAAAAAAAATTGTCGAAGTTTTTGCATGGTTTTGAGAGAATGTGCTGTATTTCTGTAGACCACATCCTACCTCAGTTGTAGGTGCCAATTTTTGTGGTTGCATCTTTTTTGATCCTTGTTCAGAGAAAAATAAAAAAATGGTGAAAAAATAAACAAGTTTGACTACTACTAGTACCGTCTAGAAAATCAGGGAAAAATTCAGGAAAAAGGAAAATTCTGGGTTACTTGCTAGTTCCGTGCGTTCTTTCCATCGTCCTTCGTTTTCACCTTGTTGCGTTACGTCTCGACATGTCTTAGCCAGCACCAATGATTTGTACTTTGGATCCGGATTGAACAATCGCTAATCTGCACTCATTGACTGCTAATCCTTACTATCATATTGTGTGCCTACCCATAGCTCCACATATTCTTCTATCAGCATACATTCATCTTGCAACTGTTACCCACGCTCAACAATAGATTGCTTTGCCCTATTTGGTTTCATGAAAATTGCCAAAAAAATTCAGGAAAATAAAGAAAAAAATTGTCAAAGTTTTTACACGCTTTTCAGAGAACGTGCTGTATTTCTATAGACCACATCCCACCTCAGTTCTAGGTGCCAATTTTTGTGGTTGCATCTTTTTTGATCCTTGTTCAGAGAAAAAAAAGGTGAAAAAATAAACAAGTTTCATTCCTACTAGTGCCTTTTCGAAAATCAGGGAAAAATTTAGGAAAAAGGAAAATTCTGGGTTATTTGCTTGTTCTGTGCGTTCTTTCTATCGTCCTTTGTTTTCACCTTGTTGCGCTACATCTCGACATGTCTTAGCCAGTAGCTATGATTTGTACTTTGGATCCGGATTGAACAATCGCTAATCTGCACTCGTTAATTACTAATCCTTACTGTCATTTTGTGTGCCTACCCATAGCTCCACATATTCTTCTATCAGTATAGGTTCATCTTGCAACTGTTACCCACGCTCAACAACAGATTGCTTCGCCCTGTTTGGTTTCATCAAAATTGCCAAAAAATTCAAGAAAACAAAGAAAAAAATTGTCAAAGTTGTTGCACGCTTTTCAGAGAACGTGCTGTATCTCTGTAGACCGCATCCCACCTCAGTTGTAGGTGCCAATTTTTGTGGTTGCATCTTTTTTGATCATTGTTCAGAGAAAAATGAAAAAAATAGTGAAAAAATAAAAAAGTTTGAGTCCTACTAGTGCCTTTGGGAAAAATCAGGGAAAAATTCAGGAAATAGGAAAATTCCGGGTTATTTGCTTGTTCTGTGCATTCTTTTCGTCGTCCTTTGTTTTCACCTTGTTGCGCTACGTCTCGATACATCTTAGCCAGCAGCTGTGATTTGTACTTTGGATCCGGATTGGACAATCGCTAATCTGCACTCGTTAATCGCTAATCCTTGTTGTCATATTATGTGCCTACCCATAGCTCCACATATTCTTCTATCAGCACACGTTCATCTTGCAACTGTTACCCATAGCTGTCAAACAGATTGCTTTGCCCTATTTGGTTTCATGAAAATTGCCAAAAATATTCAGGAAAATAAAGAAAAAATTGTCAAAGTTTTTGCACGCTTTTCAGAGAACGTGCTGTATTTCTGTAGACCACATCCCACCTCAGTTGTAGGTGCCAATTTTTGTGGTTGCAACTTTTTTTATCCTTGTTCAGAGAAAAATTAAAAAAATAGTGAAAAAAATAAACAAGTTTGATTCCTACTAGTGCCTTTTGGAAAATCAGGGAAAAATTCAAGAAAAAGGAAAATTCCGGGTTATTTGCTTGTTCTGTGTGTTTTTTCCATCGTCCTTTATTTTCACCTTGTTCCGCTGCGTCTCGACATGTCTTAGCCAGCAGTTGTGATTTGTACTTTGGATCCGGATTGAACAATCGCTAATCTGCACTCGTTAATCCCTAATCCTTGTTGTCATATTGTGTGCCTACCCATAGCTCCACATATTCTTCTATCAGCACAGGTTCATCTTGCAACTGCTACCCACGCTCAACAACAGATTGCTTTGCCCGGTTTGGTTTCATCAAAATTGCATTAAAAATTCAGGAAAATAAAGAAAAAAACTATCGAAGTTTTTACACGGTTTTCAGAGAACGTGCTGTATTTCTTTAGACCGCATCCCACCTCAGTTGTAGGTGCCAATTTTTGTGGTTGCATCTTTTTTTATCCTTGTTCAGAGAAAAATAAAAAAAATAGTGAAAAAATAAAAAAGTTTGATTCCTACTGGTGCCTTTTGGAAAAATCAGGGAAAAATTCAGGAAAAAGGAAAATTCCGGGTTATTTGCTTGTTCTGTGCGTTCTTTCTGTCGTCCTTTTGTTTTCACCTTATTGCGCTACGTCTCGACACGTCTTAGCCAGCAGCTGTGATTAGTACTTTGGATCCGGATTGAACATTCGCTAATCTGCACTGGTTAATTGCTAATCCTTACTGTCATATTGTGTGCCTACCCATAGCTCCACATATTCTTCTATCAGCACAGGTTCATCTTGCAACTGTTACCCACGCTCAACGACAAATTGCTTTGCCCTATTTGGTTTCAACAAGATTGCCAAAAAATTCAGGAAAATAAAGAAAAAAATTGTCAAAGTTTTTGCACGCTTTTCAGAGAACGTGCTGTATTTCTGTAGACCACATCCCACCTCAATTGTAGGTGCCAATTTTTGTGGTTGCATCTTTTTTTATCCTTGTTCAGAGAAAAATAAAAAAATGGTGAAAAAATAAACAAGTTTGATTCCTACTAGTACCGTCTGGAAAATCAGGGAAAAATTCAGGAAAAAGGAAAATTCCGGGTTACTTGCTAGTTGTGTGCGTTCTTTCCATCGTCCTTCGTTTTCACCTTGTTGCGCTACGTCTCGACATGTCTTAGCCAGCAACTGTGACTTGTACTTTGGATCCGGATTGAACAATCGCTAATCTGCACTCATTGATTGCTAATCCTTACTGTCATATTGTGTGCCTACCCATAGCTCCACATATTCTTCTATCAGCACACGTTCATCTTGCAACTGTTACCCACGCTCAACAATAGATTGCTTTGCCCTATTTGGTTTCATGAAAATTGCCAAAAAAATTCAGGAAAATAAAGAAAAAAATTGTCAAAGTTTTTACACGCTTTTCAGAGAACGTGCTATATCTCTGTAGACCGCATCCCACCTGAGTTGTAGGTGCCAATTTTTGTGGTTGCATCTTTCTTGATCCTTGTTCAGAGAAAAATAAAAAAAATAGTGAAAAAATAAAAAAGTTGATTCCTACTAGTGCCTTTTGGAAAAATCAGGGAAAAATTCAGGAAAAAGGAAAATTCTGGGTTACTTGCTTGTTCTGTGCATTCTTTCCGTCGTCATTTGTTTTCACCTTGTTGCGCTATGTCTCGACACGTCTAAGCCAGCAACTGTGATTTGTACTTTGGATCCGGATTGAACAATCGCTAATCTGCACTCGTTAATTGCTAATCCTTGCTGTCATATTGTGTGCCTACCCATAGCTCCACATATTCTTCTATCAGCACATGTTCATCTTGCAGCTGTTACCCACGCTCAACAACAGATTGCTTTGCCCTATTTGGTTTCATGAAAATTGCCAAAAATATTCAGGAAAATAAAGAAAAAAATTATCAAAGTTTTTGCACGCTTTTCAGAGAACGTGCTGTATTTCTGTAGACCACATCCCACCTTAGTTGTAGGTGCCAATTTTTGTGGTTGCATCTTTTTTGATCCCTGTTTAGAGAAAAATAAAAAAAGTGAAAAAATAAACAAGTTTGATTCCTACTAGTGCCTTTTGGAAAATTAGGGAAAAATTCAGGAAAAAGGAAAATTCTAGGTTATTTGCTTGTTCTGTGCGTTCTTTCCATCGTCCTTTGTTTTCCCCTTGTTGCGCTACGTCTCGACATGTCTTAGCCAGCAGCTGTGATTTGTACTTTGGATTCAGATTGAACAATCGCTAATCTGCACTCGTTAATTGCTTATCCTTACTGTCATATTGTGTGCCTACCCATAGCTTGACATATTCTTCTATCAGCACAGGTTCATCTTGCAACTGTTACCCACGCTCAACAACAGATTGCTTTGCCCTGTTTGGTTTCATCAAGATTGCCAAAAAATTCAGGAAAATAAAGAAAAAAATTATCAAAGTTTTTGCACGCTTTTCAGAGAACATGCTGTATCTCTGTAGACCGCATCACACCTCAGTTGTAGGTGCCAATTTTTGTGGTTGCATCTTTTTTGATCCTTGTTCAGAGAAAAATAAAAAAAAGTGAAAAAATAAACAAGTTTGATTCCTACTAGTGCCTTTTGGAAAAATTAGGGAAAAATTCAGGAAATAGGAAAATTCCGGGTTATTTGCTTGTTCTGTGCATTCTTTTCGTCGTCCTTTGTTTTCACCTTGTTGCGCTACGTCTCGATACGTCTTAGCCAGCAGCTGTGATTTGTACTTTGGATCCGGATTGAACAATCGCTAATCTGCACTGGTTAATCGCTAATGCTTGCTGTCATATTGTGTGCCTACCCATAGCTCCACATATTCTTCTATCAGCACACGTTCATCTTGCAACTGTTACCCACGCTCAACAACAGATTGCTTTGCCCTATTTGGTATCATGAAAATTGCCAAAAATATTCATGAAAATAATGAAAAAATTGTCAAAGTTTTTGGACGCTTTTCAGAGAACGTGCTGTATTTCTGTAGACCACATCCCACCTCAGTTGTAGGTGCCAATTTTTGTGGTTGCATCTTTTTTGATCCTTGTTCAGAGAAAAATAAAAAAAATAGTGAAAAAAATAAACAAGTTTGATTCCTACTAGTGCCTTTTGGAAAATCAGGGAAAAATTCAAGAAAAAGGAAAATTCTGGGTTATTTGCTTGTTCTGTGTGTTTTTTCCATCATCCTTTATTTTCACCTTGTTCCGCTGCGTCTCAACATGTCTTAGCCAGCAGCTGTGATTTGTACTTTGGATCCGGATTCAACAATCGCTAATCTGCACTCGTTAATCCCTAATCCTTGTTGTCATATTGTGTGCCTACCCATAGCTCCACATATTCTTCTATCAGCATAGGTTCATCTTGCAACTGTTACCCACGCTCAACAACATATTGCTTTGCCCTATTTGGTTTCATCAAAATTGCCATAAAAATTCAGGAAAACAAAAAAAATTGTCGAAGTTTTTGCATGGTTTTGAGAGAACGTGCTGTATTTCTGTAGACCACATCCCACCTCAGTTGTAGGTGCCAATTTTTGTGGTTGCATCTTTTTTGATCCTTGTTCAGAGAAAAATAAAAAAATGGTGAAAAAATAAACAAGTTTGATTCCTACTAGTGCCGTCTAGAAAATCAGGGAAAAATTCAGGAAAAAGGAAAATTCTGGGTTACTTGCTAGTTCTGTGCGTTCTTTCCATCGTCCTTCGTTTTCACCTTGTTGAGCTACGTCTCGACATGTCTTAGCCAGCACCAATGATTTGTACTTTGGATCCGGATTGAACAATCGCTAATCTGCACTCATTGATTGCTAATCCTTACTGTCATATTGTGTGCCTACCCATAGCTCCACATATTTTTCTATCAGCACACGTTCATCTTGCAACTGTTACCCACGCTCAACAATAGATTGCTTTGCCCTATTTGGTTTCATGAAAATTGCCATAAAAATTCAGGAAAATAAAGAAAAAAATTGTCAAAGTTTTTACACGCTTTTCAGAGAACGTGCTGTATTTCTGTAGACCACATCCCACCTCAGTTCTAGGTGCCAATTTTTGTGGTTGCATCTTTTTTGATCCTTGTTCAGAGAAAAAAAAAGTGAAAAAATAAACAAGTTTGAATCCTACTAGTGCCTTTTCGAAAATCAGGGAAAAATTTAGGAAAAAGGAAAATTCTGGGTTATTTGCTTGTTCTGTGCGTTCTTTCTATCGTCCTTTGTTTTCACCTTGTTGCGCTACATCTCGACATGTCTTAGCCAGCAGCTATGATTTGTACTTTGGATCCGGATTGAACAATCGCTAATCTGCACTCGTTAATTACTAATCCTTACTGTCATTTTATGTGCCTACCGATAGCTCCACATATTCTTCTATCAGCATAGGTTCATCTTGCAACTGTTACCCACGCTCAACAACAGATTGCTTCGCCCTGTTTGGTTTCATCAAAATTGCCAAAAAATTCAGGAAAACAAAGAAAAAAATTATCAAAGTTGTTGCACGCTTTTCAGAGAACGTGCTGTATCTCTGTAGACCGCATCCCACCTCAGTTGTAGGTGCCAATTTTTGTGGTTGCATCTTTTTTGATCATTGTTCAGAGAAAAATGAAAAAAATAGTGAAAAAATAAAAAAGTTTGATTCCTACTAGTGCCTTTGGGAAAAATCAGGGAAAAATTCAGGAAATAGGAAAATTCCGGGTTATTTGCTTGTTCTGTGCATTCTTTTCGTCGTCCTTTGTTTTCACCTTGTTGCGCTACGTCTCGATACGTCTTAGCCAGCAGCTGTGATTTGTACTTTGGATCCGGATTGAACAATCGCTAATCTGCACTCGTTAATCGCTAATCCTTGTTGTCATATTATGTGCCTACCCATAGCTCCACATATTCTTCTATCAGCACACGTTCATCTTGCAACTGTTACCCATAGCTGTCAAACAGATTGCTTTAGCCTATTTGGTTTCATGAAAATTGCCAAAAATATTCAGGAAAATAAAGAAAAAATTGTCAAAGTTTTTGCACGCTTTTCAGAGAACGTGCTGTATTTCTGTAGACCACATCCCACCTCAGTTGTAGGTGCCAATTTTTGTGGTTGCAACTTTTTTATCCTTGTTCAGAGAAAAATTAAAAAAATAGTGAAAAAAATAAACAGGTTTGATTCCTACTAGTGCCTTTTGGAAAATCAGGGAAAAATTCAAGAAAAAGGAAAATTTCGGGTTATTTGCTTGTTCTGTGTGTTTTTTCCATCGTCCTTTATTTTCACCTTGTTCCGCTGCGTCTCGACATGTCTTAGCCAGCAGCTGTGATTTGTACTTTGGATCCGGATTGAACAATCGCTAATCTGCACTCGTTAATCCCTAATCCTTGTTGTCATATTGTGTGCCTACCCATAGATCCACATATTCTTCTATCAGCACAGGTTCATCTTGCAACTGCTACCCACGCTCAACAACAGATTGCTTTGCCCTGTTTGGTTTCATCAAAATTGCCATAAAAATTCAGGAAAATAAAGAAAAAAACTCTCGAAGTTTTTACACGGTTTTCAGAGAACGTGCTGTATTTCTGTAGACCGCATCCCACCTCAGTTGTAGGTGCCAATTTTTGTGGTTGCATCTTTTTTTATCCTTGTTCAGAGAAAATTCCGGGAAAATAAAAAAGTTTGATTCCTACTGGTGCCTTTTGGAAAAAATTAGGGAAAAATTCAGGAAAAAGGAAAATTCCGGGTTATTTGCTTGTTCTGTGCGTTCTTTCTGTCGTCCTTTTGTTTTCACCTTATTGCGCTACGTCTCGACACGTCTTAGCCAGCAGCTGTGATTAGTACTTTGGATCCGGATTGAACATTCGCTAATTTGCACTCGGTAATTGCTAATCCTAACTGTCATATTGTGTGCCTACCCATAGCTCCACATATTCTTCTATCAGCACAGGTTCATCTTGCAACTGTTACCCACGCTCAACGACAAATTGCTTTGCCCTATTTGGTTTCAACAAGATTGCCAAAAAATTCAGGAAAATAAAGAAAAAAATTGTCAAAGTTTTTGCACGCTTTTCAGAGAACGTGCTATATTTCTGTAGACCACATCCCACCTCAATTGTAGGTGCCAATTTTTGTGGTTGCATCTTTTTTTATCCTTGTTCAGAGAAAAATAAAAAAATAGTGAAAAAACAAACAAGTTTGATTCCTACTAGTGTCGTCTGGAAAATCAGGGAAAAATTCAGGAAAAAGGAAAATTCTGGGTTACTTGCTAGTTGTGTGCGTTCTTTCCATCGTCCTTCGTTTTCACCTTGTTGCGCTACGTCTCGACATGTCTTAGCCAGCAACTGTGACTTGTACTTTGGAACCGGATTGAACAATCGCTAATCTGCACTCATTGATTGCTAATCCTTACTGTCATATTGTGTGCCTACCCATAGCTCCACATATTCTTCTATCAGCACACGTTCATCTTGCAACTGTTACCCACGCTCAACAATAGATTGCTTTGCCCTATTTGGTTTCATGAAAATTGCCAAAAAAATTCAAGAAAATAAAGAAAAAAATTGTCAAAGTTTTTACACGCTTTTCAGAGAACGTGCTATATCTCTGTAGACCGCATCCCACCTCAGTTGTAGGTGCCAATTTTTGTGGTTGCATCTTTTTTTATCCTTGTTCAGAGAAAAATAAAAAAAATAGTGAAAAAATTAAAAAGTTTGATTCCTACTAGTGCCTTTTGGAAAAATCAGGGAAAAATTCAGGAAAAAGGAAAATTCTGGGTTATTTGCTTGTTCTGTGAGTTCTTTCCGTCGTCCTTTTGTTTTCACCTTGTTGCGCTACGTCTCGACACGTCTTAGCCAGCAGCTGTGATTAGTACTTTGGATCCGAATTGAACAATCGCTAATCTGCACTCGTTAATCGCTAATCCTTACTATCATATTGTGTGCCTACCCATAGCTCCACATATTCTTCTGTCAGCACAGGTTCATCTTGCAACTGTTACCCATGCTCAACAACAGATTGCTTCGCCCTGTTTGGTTTCATCAAGATCGCCAAAAAATTCAGGAAAATAAAGAAAAAAATTGTCAAAGTTTTTGCACGCTTTTCAGAGAACATGTTGTATCTCTGTAGACCGCATCACACCTCAGTTGTAGGTGCCAATTTTTGTGGTTACATCTTTTTTGATCCTTGTTCAGAGAAAAATAAAAAAAATAGTGAAAAAATAAAAAAGTTGATTCCTACTAGTGCCTTTTGGAAAAATCAGGGAAAAATTCAGGAAAAAGGAAAATTCTTGGTTACTTGCTTGTTCTGTGCATTCTTTCCGTCGTCATTTGTTTTCACCTTGTTGCGCTATGTCTCGACATGTCTAAGCCAGCAACTGTGATTTGTACTTTGGATCCGGATTGAACAATCGCTAATCTGCACTCGTTAATTGCTAATCCTTGCTGTCATATTGTGTGCCTACCCATAGCTCCACATATTCTTCTATCAGCACACGTTCATCTTGCAACTGTTACCCACGCTCAACAACAGATTGCTTTGCCCTATTTGGTTTCATGAAAATTGCAAAAAATATTCAGGAAAATAAAGAAAAAAATTATCAAAGTTTTTGCACGCTTTTCAGAGAACGTGCTATATCTCTGTAGACCGCATCCCACCTCAGTTGTAGGTGCCAATTTTTGTGGTTGCATCTTTTTTTATCCTTGTTCAGAGAAAAATAAAAAAAATAGTGAAAAAATTAAAAAGTTTGATTCCTACTAGTGCCTTTTGGAAAAATCAGGGAAAAATTCAGGAAAAAGGAAAATTCTGGGTTATTTGCTTGTTCTGTGAGTTCTTTCCGTCGTCCTTTTGTTTTCACCTTGTTGCGCTACGTCTCGACACGTCTTAGCCAGCAGCTGTGATTAGTACTTTGGATCCGAATTGAACAATCGCTAATCTGCACTCGTTAATCGCTAATCCTTACTATCATATTGTGTGCCTACCCATAGCTCCACATATTCTTCTGTCAGCACAGGTTCATCTTGCAACTGTTACCCATGCTCAACAACAGATTGCTTCGCCCTGTTTGGTTTCATCAAGATCGCCAAAAAATTCAGGAAAATAAAGAAAAAAATTGTCAAAGTTTTTGCACGCTTTTCAGAGAACATGTTGTATCTCTGTAGACCGCATCACACCTCAGTGGTAGGTGCCAATTTTTGTGGTTGCATCTTTTTTGATCCTTGTTCAGAGAAAAATAAAAAAAAATAGTGAAAAAATAAAAAAGTTGATTCCTACTAGTGCCTTTTGGAAAAATCAGGGAAAAATTCAGGAAAAAGGAAAATTCTGGGTTACTTGCTTGTTCTGTGCATTCTTTCCGTCGTCATTTGTTTTCACCTTGTTGCGCTATGTCTCGACACGTCTAAGCCAGCAACTGTGATTTGTACTTTGGATCCGGATTGAACAATCGCTAATCTGCACTCGTTAATTGCTAATCCTTGCTGTCATATTGTGTGCCTACCCATAGCTCCACATATTCTTCTATCAGCACATGTTCATCTTGCAGCTGTTACCCACGCTCAACAACAGATTGCTTTGCCCTATTTGGTTTCATGAAAATTGCCAAAAATATTCAGGAAAATAAAGAAAAAAATTATCAAAGTTTTTGCACGCTTTTCAGAGAACGTGCCGTATTTCTGTAGACCACATCCCACCTCAGTTGTAGGTGCCAATTTTTGTGGTTGCATCTTTTTTGATCCCTGTTCAGAGAAAAATAAAAAAAGTGAAAAAATAAACAAGTTCGATTCCTACTAGTGCCTTTTGGAAAATTAGGGAAAAATTCAGGAAAAAGGAAAATTCCGGGTTATTTGCTTGTTCTGTGCGTTCTTTCTATCGTCCTTTGTTTTCCCCTTGTTGCGCTACGTCTCGACATGTCTTAGCCAGCAGCTGTGATTTGTACTTTGGATTCAGATTGAACAATCACTAATCTGCACTCGTTAATTGCTAATCCTTACTGTCATATTGTGTGCCTACCCATAGCTTGACATATTCTTCTGTCAGCACAGGTTCATCTTGCAACTGTTACCCACGCTCAACAACAGATTGCTTTGCCCTGTTTGGTTTCATCAAGATTGCAAAAAATTCAGGAAAATAAAGAAAAAAATTATCAAAGTTTTTGCACGCTTTTCAGAGAACATGTTGTATCTCTGTAGACCGCATCACACCTCAGTTGTAGGTGCCAATTTTTGTGGTTACATCTTTTTTGATCCTTGTTCAGAGAAAAATAAAAAAAATAGTGAAAAAATAAAAAAGTTGATTCCTACTAGTGCCTTTTGGAAAAATCAGGGAAAAATTCAGGAAAAAGGAAAATTCTTGGTTACTTGCTTGTTCTGTGCATTCTTTCCGTCGTCATTTGTTTTCACCTTGTTGCGCTATGTCTCGACATGTCTAAGCCAGCAACTGTGATTTGTACTTTGGATCCGGATTGAACAATCGCTAATCTGCACTCGTTAATTGCTAATCCTTGCTGTCATATTGTGTGCCTACCCATAGCTCCACATATTCTTCTATCAGCACACGTTCATCTTGCAACTGTTACCCACGCTCAACAACAGATTGCTTTGCCCTATTTGGTTTCATGAAAATTGCAAAAAATATTCAGGAAAATAAAGAAAAAAATTATCAAAGTTTTTGCACGCTTTTCAGAGAACGTGCTGTATTTCTGTAGACCACATCCCACCTCAGTTGTAGGTGCCAATTTTTGTGGTTGCATCTTTTTTGATCCTTGTTCAGAGAAAAATAAAAAAAGTGAAAAAATAAACAAGTTTGATTCCTACCAGTGCCTTTTGGAAAATCAGGGAAAAATTCAGGAAAAAGGAAAATTCCGCGTTATTTTCTTGTTCTGTGCGTTCTTTCCATCGTCCTTTGTTTTCCCCTTGTTGCGCTACATCTCGACATGTCTTAGCCAGCAGCTGTGATTTGTACTTTGGATTCAGATTGAACAATCGCTAATCTGCACTCGTTAATTGCTAATCCTTACTGTCATATTGTATGCCTACCCATAGCTTGACATATTCTTCTGTCAGCACCGGTTCATCTTGCTACTGTTACCCACGCTCAACAACAGATTGCTTCGCCCTGTTTGGTTTCATCAAGATTGCCAAAAAATTCAGGAAAATAAAGAAAAAAATTGTCAAAGTTTTTGCACGCTTTTCAGAGAACATGCTGTATCTCTGTAGACCGCATCACACCTCAGTTGTCGGTGCCAATTTTTGTGGTTGCATCTTTTTTGATCCTTGTTCAGAGAAAAATAAAAAATTGTGAAAAAATAAAAAAGTTGATTCCTACTAGTGCCTTTTGGAAAAATCAGGGAAAAATTCAGGAAAAAGGAAAATTCTGGGTTAGTTGCTTGTTCTGTCCATTCTTTCCGTCGTCATTTGTTTTCACCTTGTTGCGCTATGTCTCGACACATCTAAGCCAGCAACTGTGATTTGTACTTTGGATCCGGATTGAACAATCGCTAATTTGCACTCGTTAATTGCTAATCCTTGCTGTCATATTGTGTGCCTACCCATAGCTCCACATATTCTTCTATCAGCACACGTTCATCTTGCAACTGTAACCCACGCTCAACAACAGATTGCTTTGCCCTATTTGGTTTCATGAAAATTGCCAAAAATATTCAGGAAAATAAAGAAAAAAATTATCAAAGTTTTTGCACGCTTTTCAGAGAACGTGCTGTATTTCTGTGGACCACATCCCAAGTCAGTTGTAGGTGCCAATTTTTGTGGTTGCATCTTTTTTGATCCTTGTTCAGAGAAAAATAAAAAAGTGAAAAAATAAACAAGTTTGATTCCTACTAGTGCCTTTTGAAAAATCAAGGAAAAATTCAGGAAAAAAGAAAATTCCGGGTTATTTGCTTGTTCTGTGCGTTCTTTCCATCGTCCTTTGTTTTCCCCTTGTTGCGCTACGTCTCGACATGTCTTAGCCAGCAGCTGTGATTTGTACTTTGGATTCAGATTGAACAATCGCTAATCTGCACTCGTTAATTGCTAATCCTTACTGTCATATTGTGTGCCTACCCATAGCTTGACATATTCTTCTATCAGCACACGATCATCTTGCAACTGTTACCCACGCTCAACAACAGATTGCTTTGCCCTATTTGGTTTCATGAAAATTGCCAAAAATATTCAGGAAAATAAAAAAAAATTATCAAAGTTTTTGCACGCTTTTCAGAGAACGTGCTGTATTTCTGTAGACCGCATCCCTCCTCAGTTGTAGGTGCCAATTTTTGTGGTTGCATCTTTTTTGATCCTTGTTCAGAGAAAAATAAAAAAAAATAGTGAAAAAATAAAAAAGTTTGATTCCTACTAGTGCCTTTTGGAGAAATCAGGGAAAAATTCAGGAAAAAGGAAAATTCCGGGTTATTTGCTTGTTTTGTGCGTTCTTTTCTGTTGTCCTTTGTTTTCACCTTGTTGCGCTACGTCTCGAGATGTCTTAGCCAGCAGCTGTGATTTATACTTTGGATCCGGATTGAACAATCGCTAATCTGCACTCGTTAATCGCTAATCATTGCTGTCATATTGTGTGCCTACCCATAGCTCCACATATTCTTCTGTCAGCACAGATTCATCTTGCAACTGTTATCCATGCTCAACAACAGATTGCTTCACCCTATTTGGTTTCATCAAAATTGCCAAAAAAATTAAGGAAAACAAAAAAAATTGTCAAAGTTTTTGCACGCTTTTCAGAGAACGTGCTGTATTTCTGTAGACCACATCCCACCTCAGTTGTAGGTGTTACATATTTTTTGATCCTTGTTCGGAGAAAAATAAAAAAAATAGTGAAAAAATAAAAAAAGTTTGATTGATACTAGTGCCTTTTGGAAAAAAACAGTAAAAAATTCAGGAAAAAGGAAAATTCCGGGTTATTTGCTTGTTCTGTGCGTTCTTTCCATCGTCCTTTGTTTTTACCTTGTTGCGCTACGTCTCGACATGTCTTAGCCAGTAGCTGAGATTTGTACTTTGGATCCGGATTGAACAATCGCTAATCTGCACTAGTTAAATGCTAATCCTTGCTGACATATTGTGTGCCTACCCATAGCTTCACATATTCTTCTATCAGCACAGGTTCATCTTGCAACTGTTACCCACGCTCAACAGCAGATTGCTTCGCCCTGTTTGGTTTCATCAATATTGCCAAAAAAATTCAGGAAAAAGGAAAATTCCGGGTTATTTGCTTGTTCTGTGCGTTCTTTCCATCGTCCTTTGTTTTCACCTTGTTGCGCTACGTCTCGACACGTCTTAGCCAGCAGCTGAGATTTATACTTTGGATCCGGATTGAACAATCGCTAATCTGCACTCGTTAATTGCTAATTCTTGTTGTCATATTGTGTGCCTACCCATAGCTCCACATATTCTTTTATCAGCACAGGTTCATCTTGCAACTGTTACCCATGCTCAACAGCAGATTGCTTCACCCCGATTGGCTTAATCAAAATTGCCAAAAAAATTTAGGAAAATAAAGAAAAAAATTGTCAAAGTTTTTGCACGCTTTTCAGAGAACGTGCTGTATTTCTGTAGACCACATCCAACCACAGTTGTAGGTGCCAATTTTTGTGGTTGCATCTTTTTTGATCCTTGTTCAGAGAAAAATAAAAACAATAGTGAAAAAATAAACAAGTTTGATTCCTACTAGTGCCTTTTGGAAAATCAGGGAAAAATTTAGGAAAAAGGAAAATTCCGGGTTATTTGCTTGTTCTGTGCATTCTTTCCATCGTCCTTTGTTTTCACCTTGTTGCGCTACGTCTCGACATGTCTTAGCCAGCAGCTGTGATTTGTACTTTGGATCCGGATTGAACAATCGCTAATCTGCACTCGTTAATTGCTAATCCTTACTGTCATATTGTTTGCCTACCCATAGCTCCACATATTCTTCTACCAGCACAGGTTCATCATGCAACTGTTACCCACGCTCAACAACAGATTGCTTTTCCCTGTTTGGTTTCATCAAAATTATCAAAAAATTTAGGGAAACAAAGAAAAAAATTGTCAAAGTTTCTGCACGCTTTTCAGAGAACGTGCTGTATCTCTGTAGACCATATCCCACCTCAGTTGTAGGTGCCAATTTTTGTGGTTGCATCTTTTTTGACCCTTGTTCAGAGAAAAATAAAAAAAATTGTGAAAAAATAAACAAGTTTGATTCCTACTAGTGCCTTTTGAAAAATCAGGAAAAAAATTCAGGAAAAAGGAAAATTCTGGGTTCTTTGCTTGTTCTGTGCGTTCTTTCCATCGTCCTTTGTTTTCACCTTGTTGTGCTACGTCTCGACATGTCTTAGCCAGCAGCTGTGATTTGTACTTTGGATCCGGATTGAACAATCGCTAATCTGCACTCGTTAATTGCTAATCCTTACTGTCATATTGTGTGCCTACCCATAGCTCCACATATTCTTCTATCAGCATAGGTTCATCTTGCAACTATTACCCACTCTCAACAACAGATTGCTTCGCCCTGTTTGGTTTCATCAAAATTGCCAAAAAAATTCAGGAAAACAAAGAAAAAAATGTCAAAGTTTTTGCGCGCTTTTCAGAGAATGTGTTGTATCACTGTAGACCGCATCCCACCTCAGTTGTAGGTGCCAATTTTTGTGGTTGCATCTTTTTTGATCCGTGTTCAGAGAAAAATAAAAAAAATATTGAAAAAATAAAAAAGTTTGACTCCTACTAGTGCCTTTTGGAAAAATCAGGGAAAAATTCAGGTAAAAGGAAAATTCCGTGTTATTTGCTTGTTCTGTGCGTTCTTTCTGTCGTCCTTTGTTTTCACCTTGTTGCGCTACGTCTTGACACATCTTAGCCAGCAACTGTGATTTGTATTTTGGATCCGAATTGAACAATCGCTAATCTGCACTCGTTAATTGCTAATCCTTGTTGTCATATTCTGTGCCTACCCATAGCTCCACATATTCTTCTATCAGCACATGTTCATCTTGTAACTGTTACCCGCGCTCAATAACAGATTGCTTTGCCCTATTTGGTTTCATGAAAATTGCCAAAAATATTCAGAAAATAAAGAAAAAAATTGTCCAAGTTTTTGCACGCTTTTCAGAGAATGTGCTATATTTCTGTAGACCACATCACAGCTCAGTTGTAGGTGCCAATTTTTGTGGTTGCATCTTTTTAGATCCTTATTCAGAGAAAAATAAAAAAATAGTGGAAAAATAAACAAGTTTGATTCCTACTAGTGCCTTTTCGAAAATCAGGGAAAAATTTAGGAAAAAGGAGAATTTTGGGTTATTTGCTTGTTCTGTGCGTTCTTTCCATCGTTCTTTGTTTTCACCTTGTTGCGCTACGTCTCGACATGTCTTAGCCAGCAGCTGTGATTTATACTTTGGACCCAGAATTGAACAATCGCTAATCTGCACTCGATAATTGCTAATCCTCACTGTCATATTGTGTGCCTACCCATAGCTCCACATATTCTTCTATCAGCACAGGTTCATCTTGCAACTGTTACCCATGCTCAATAACAGATTGCTTCGCCCTGTTTGGTTTCATCAAAATTGCCAAAAAATTCAGGAAAACAAAGAAAAAAATTGTCAAAGTTTTCGCACGCTTTTCAGAGAACGTGCTGTATCTCTGTAGACCGCATCCCACCTCAGTTGTAGGTGCCAATTTTTGTGGTTGCATCTTTTTTGATCCTTGTTCAGAGAAAAATAAAAAAATAGTGAAAAAATAAAAAAGTTTGATTCGTACTAGTGCCTTTTGGAAAAATCAGGGAAAAATTCAGGTAAAAGGAAAATTCCGTGTTATTTGCTTGTTCTGTGCGTTCTTTCCGTCGTCCTTTGTTTTCACCTTGTTGCGCTACGTCTCGACACATCTTAGCCAGCAACTGTGATTTGTATTTTGGATCCGGATTGAACAATCACAAATCTACACTTGTTAATTGCTAATCCTTGCTATCATATTGTGTGCCTACCCATAGCTCCACATATTCTCTATCAGCACAGGTTGATCTTGCAACTGTTACCCACGCTCAACAACAGATTGCTTCGCCCTGTTTGGTTTCATCAAAGTTGCCATAAAAATCCAGGAAAACAAAAAAATTGTCAAAGTTTTTGCACGATTTTCAGAGAACGTGCTGTATTTCTGTAGACCACATCCCACCTCAGTTGTAGGTGCCAATTTTTGTGGTTGCATCTTTTTTGCTCCTTGTTTAGAGAAAAATAAAAAATAGTGAAAAAATAAAAAAGTTTGATTCCTACAAGTGCCTTTTGGAAAAATTAGGAAAAATTCAGGAAAAAGGAAAATTCAGGGTTATTTGCTTGTTCTGTGCGTTCTTTCCATCGTCCTTTATTTTCACCTTGTTGCGCTACGTCTCGACACGTCTTAGCCAGCAGCTGAGATTTGTACTTTGGATCTGGATTGAACAATCGCTAATCTGCACTCGTTAATTGCTAATCCTTGCTGTCATATTGTGTGCCTACCCATAGCTCCACATATTCTTCTATCAGCACAGGTTCATCTTGCAACTGTTACCCACGCTCAACAACAGATTGCTTCGCCCTGTTTGGTTTCATCAAAATTGCCAAAAAAATTCAGGAAAATAAAGAAAAAAAATTGTCAAAGTTTTTGCACGCTTTTCAGAGAACGAGCTGTATTTCTGTACACCACATCCCACCTCAGTTGTAGGTGCTAATTTTTGTGGTTGCATCTTTTTTGATCCTTGTTCAGAGAAAAATAAAAAAACAGTGAAAAAAATAAAAAAGTTTGATTCCTACTGGTGCCTTTTGGAAAAAAGGGAAAAATTTAGGAAAAGGACAATTCTGCGTTATTTTCTTGTTCTGTGCGTTCTATTCATCGTCCTTTGTTTTCACCTTGTTGCGCTATGTCTCGACACGTCTTAGCCAGCAGGTGTGATTTGTACTTTGGATCGGGATTGAACAATCACTAATATGCACTTGTTAATTGCTAATCCTTGCGGTCATGTTGTGTGCCTACCCATAGCTCCACATATTCTTCTATCAGTACAGGTTCATCTTGCAACTGTTACCCATGCTCAACAACAGATTGCTTTGCCCTCTATGGTTTCATCAAAATTGCCAAAAAATTCAGGAAAACAAAGAAAAAAATTGTCAAAGTTTTTGCATGCTTTTTCAGAGAACGTGCTGTATTTCTATAGACCACATCCCACCTCAGTTGTAGGTGCCAATTTTTGTGGTTGCATATTTTTTGATCCTTGTTCAGAGAAAAATAAAAAAATAGTTTAAAAATAAAAAAGTTTGATTCCTACTAGTGCCTTTCGGAAAAAACAGGGAAAAATTCAGGAAAAAGGAAAATTTCGTGTTATTTGCTTGTTCTGTGCGTTCTTTCCGTCGTCCTTTGTTTTCACCATGTTGCGCTACGTCTCAACACGTCTTAGCCAGCAGCTGTGATTTGTACTTTGGATCCGGATTGAACAAACGCTGATCTGCACTCGTTAATTGCTAATCCTTGCTGTCATATTGTGTGCCTACCCATAGCTCCACATATTCTTCTATCAGCACACGTCCATCTTGCAACTGTTACCCACGCTCAACAACAGATTGCTTTGCCCTATTTGGTTTCATGAAAATTGCCAAAAATATTCAGTAAAATAAAGAAAAAAATTATCAAAGTTTTTGCACGCTTTTCAGAGAACGTGTTGTATTTGTGTAGACCACATCCCACCTCAGTTGTAGGTGCTAATTTTTGTGGTTGCATATTTTTTGATCCTTGTTCAGAGAAAAATAAAAAAATAGTTTAAAAATAAAAAGTTTGATTCCTACTAGTGCCTTTTGGAAAAACAGGAAAAAATTTAGAAAAAAGAAAAATTCCGGATTATTTGCTTGTTCTGTGCGTTCTTTCCATCGTCCTTTGTTTTCACCTTGTTGCGCTACGTCTCGACACGTCTTAGCCAGCAGCTGAGATTTGTACTTTGGATCCGGATTGAACAATCGCTAATCTGCACTCGTTAATTGCTAATCCTTACTCTCATATTGTGTGCCTACCCATAGCTCCACATATTCTTCTATTAGCACAGGTTCATCATGGAACTGTTACCCACGCTCAACAATAGATTGCTTTTCCCTGTTTGGTTTCATCAAAATTGCCAAAAAATTCAGGAAAACAAAGAAAAAAATTGTCAAAGTTTTTGCACGCTTTTCAGAGAACGTGCTGTATCTCTGTAGACCACATCCCACCTCAGTTGTAGGTGCCAATTTTTGTGGTTGCATCTTTTTTTGATCCTTGTTCAGAGAAAAATAAAAAAATAGTGAAAAAATAAAAAAGTTTGATTCCGACTAGTGCCTTTTGGAAAATCAGGGAAAAATTCAGGAAAAAGAAAAATTCCAGGTTATTTGCTTGTTCTGTGCGTTCTTTCCATTGTCCTTTGTTTTCACCTTGTTGCGCTATGTCTCGACATGTCTTAGCCAGCAGCTGTGATTTGTACTTTGGATCCGGATTGAACAATCGCTAATCTGCACTCGTTAATTTCTAATCCATGCTGTCATATTGTGCCTACCCATAGCTCCACATATTCTTCTATCGGCACACGTTCATCTTGTAACTGTTACCCACGCTCAACAACAGATTGCTTTGTCCTATTTGGTTTCACGAAAATTGCCAAAAATATTTAGGAAAATAAAGAAAAAAATTGTCAAAGTTTTTGCATGCTTTACAGAGAACGTGTTGTATTTCTGTAGACCACATCCCACCTCAGTTGTAGGTGCCAATTTTTGTGGTTGCATCTTTTTTGATCCTTGTTCAGAGAAAAATAAAAAAAATAGTGAAAAAATAAACAAGTTTGATTCCTACTAGTGCCTTTTGGAAAATCAGGGAAAAATTCAGGAAAAAGGAGAATTTCGGGTTATTTGCTTGTTCTGTGTGTTCTTTCCATCGTCCTTTGTTTTCACCTTGTTGCGCTACGTCTCGACATGTCTTAGCCAGCAGCTGTGATTTGTACTTTGGATCCGGATTGAACAATCGCTAATCTGCACTCGTTAATTGCTAATCCATGCTGTCATATTGTGTGCCTACCCATAGCTCCACATATTCTTCTATCAGCACAGGTTCATCTTGCAACTGTTACCCATGCTAAACAACAGATTGCTTCGCCCTGTTTGGTTTCATCAAAATTGCCAAAAAATTTAGCAAAACAAAGAAAAAAATTGTCAAAGTTTTTGTACGCTTTTCAGAGAACGTGATGTATCTCTGTAGACCACATCCCACCTCAGTTGTAGGTGTCAATTTTTGTGGTTGCATCTTTTTTTATCCTTGTTCAAAGAAAAATAAAAAAAATGGTGAAAAAATAAAAAAGTTTGATTCCTACTAGTGCCTTTTGGAAAAATTCAGGAAAAAGGAAAATTCCAGTTTATTTGATTGTTCTGTGCGTTCTTGCCATCATCCTTTGTTTTCACCTTGTCGCGCTACGTCTCGACACGTCTTAGCCAGCAGCTATGACTTGTATTTTGGATTCGGATTGAACAATCGCTAATCTGCACTCGTTAATTGCTAATCCTTGCTGTCATATTGTGTGCCTACCCATAGCTCCACATATTCTTCTATCAGCACAGGTTCATCTTGCAACTATTACCCACGCTCAACAACAGATTGCTTCGCCCTGTTTGGTTTCATCAAAATTACCAAAAAAATTCAGGAAAATAGAGAAAAAATATATCAAAGTTTTTGCACGCTTTTCAGAAAACGTGCTGTATTTCTGTAGACCACATCCCACCTCAGTTGTAGGTGCCAATTTTTGTGGTTGCATCTTTTTTGTTCCTTGTTCAGAGAAAAATAAAAAAATAGTGAAAAAATAAAAAAGTTTGATTCCTACAAGTGCCTTTTGGAAAAATTAGGAAAAATTCATGAAAAAGGAAAATTCCGGGTTATTTGCTTGTTCTGTGCGTTCTTTCCATCGTCCTTTATTTTCACCTTGTTGCGCTATGTCTCGACACGTCTTAGCCAGTAGCTAAGATTTGTACTTTGGATCCGGATTGAACAATCGCTAATCTGCACTTGTTAATTGCTAATCCTTGCGGTCATATTGTGTGTCTACCCATAGCTCCACATATTCTTCTATCAGCACAAGTTCATCTTGCAACTGTTACCCACGCTCAACAGCAGATTGCTTCGCCCTGTTTGGTTTTATAAAAATTACAAAAAAATTTAGGAAAATAAAGAAAAAAAATATCAAAGTTTTTGCACGCTTTTCAGAGAACGTGCTGTATTTCTGTAAACCACATCCCACCTCAGTTGTAGGTGCCAATTTTTGTGGTTACGCCTTTTTTATCCTTGTTCAGAGAAAAATAAAAAAATAGTGAAAAAATAAAAAAGTTTGATTCCTACTGGTGCCTTTTGGAAAAAACAGGGAAAAATTCAGGAAAAGGAAAATTCCGGGTTATTTACTTGCTTTGTGCGTTCTTTCTATCGTCCTTTGTTTTCACCTTGTTGCGCTACGTCTTGACATGTCTTAGCTAGCAGCTGTGATTTGTACTTTGGATCCGGATTGAACAATCGCTAATCAGCACTCGTTAATTGTTAATCCTTGCTGTCATATTGTGTGCCTACCCATAGCTCCACATATTCTTCTATCAGCACAGGTTCATGTTGCAACTGTTACCCACGCTCAACAACAGATTGCTTCGCCCTCTATGGTTTCATCAAAATTGCCAAAAAATTCAGAAAAATAAAGAAAAAAAATTGTCAAAGTTTTTGCACGCTTTTCAGAGAACGTGCTGTATTTCTGTAGACCACATCCCACCTCAGTTGTAGGTGCCAATTTTTGTGGTTGCAACTTTTTTATCCTTGTTTAGAGAAAAATAAAAAAACAGTAAAAAAAAATAAAAAAGTTTGATTCCTACTGGTGCCTTTTGGAAAAAACAGGGAAAAATTCAGGAAAAGGAAAATTCCGGGTTATTTGCTTGTTCTGTGCGTTCTTTTCATCGTCCTTTGTTTTCACCTTGTTGCGCTATGTCTCGACACGTCTTAGCCAGCAGCTGTGCTTTGTACTTTGGATCAGGATTGAACAATCGCTAATCTACACTTGTTAATTGCTAATCCTTGCGGTCATATTGTGTGCCTAGCCATAGCTCCACATATTCTTCTATCGGCACAAGTTCATCTTGCAACTGTTACCCACGCTCAACAACAGATTGCTTCGCCCTATTTGGTTTCATCAAAATTGTAAAAAAATTTAGGAAAATAAAGAAAAAAATATCAAAGTTTTTGCACGCTTTTAAGAGAACGTGCTGATTTCTGTAGACCACATCCCACCTCAGTTGTAGGTGCCAATTTTTGTGGTTGCGTCTTTTTTTATCCTTGTTTAGAGAAAAATAAAAAAAATAGTGAAAAAATAAAAAAATTTGATTCCTACTAGTGCCTTTTGGAAAATCAGGGAAAAATTCAGGACAAAGGAGAATTCCGGGTTATTTGCTTGTTCTGTGCGGTCTTTCCGTCGTCCTTTGTTTTCACCTTGTTGCGCGACGTCTCGACATGTCTTAGCCAGCAGCTGTGATTTGTACTTTGGATCCGGATTGAACAATCGCTAATCTGCACTCGTTAATTGCTAATCCTTGCTGTCATATTGTGTGCCTACCCATAGCTCCACATATTCTTCTATCAGCACAGGTTCATCTTGCAACTGTTACCCACTCTCAACAGCAGATTGCTTCACCTTGTTTGGTTTCATAAAAATTGCCAAAAAATTTATGAAAATAAAGAAAAAAATATCAAAGTTTTTGCACGCTTTTCAGAGAACGTGCTGTATTTCTGTAAACCACATCCCACCTCAGTTGTAGGTGCCAATTTTTGTGGTTACGTCTTTTTTATCCTTGTTCAGAGAAAAATAAAAAAATAGTGAAAAAATAAAAAAGTTTGATTCCTACTAGTGCCTTTTGGAAAAATCAGGGAAAAATTCCAGAAAAAGGAAAATTCTGGGTTATTTGCTTGTTCTGTGCGTTCTTTCAATCGTCCTTTGTTTTCACCTTGTTGCGCTACGTCTCGACATGTCTTAGCTAGCAGCTGTGATTTGTACTTTGGATCCGGATTGAACAATCGCAAATCTGCACTCGTTAATTGTTAATCCTTGCTGTCATATTGTGTGCCTACCCATAGCTCCATATATTCTTCTATCAGCACAGGTTCATCTTGCAACTGTTACCCACGCTCAACAACAGATTGCTTCGCCCTTTATGGTTTCATCAAAATTGCCAAAACATTCAGAAAAATAAAGAAAAAAAATTGTCAAAGTTTTTGCACGCTTTTCAGAGAACGTGCTGTATTTCTGTAGACCACATCCCACCTCAGTTGTAGGTGCCAATTTTTGTGGTTGCGTCTTTTTTTTATCCTTGTTCAGAGAAAAATAAAAAAAATAGTGAAAAAATAAAAAAGTTTGATTCCTACTAGTGCCTTTTGGAAAATCAGGGAAAAATTCTGAAAAAAGGAAAATTCTGGGTTATTTGCTTGTTCTGTGCGTTCTTTTAATCGTCCTTTGTTTTCACCCTGTTGCGCTACGTCTCGACATGTCTTAGCTAGCAGCTGTGATTTGTACTTTGGATTTGGATTGAACAATCGCTAATCTGCACTCGTTAATTGCTAATCCTTGCTGTCATATTGTGTGCCTACTCATAGCTCTACATATTCTTCTATCAGCACAGGTTCATCTTGCAACTGTTACCCACGCTCAACAATAAATTGCTTCGCCCTGTATGGTTTCATCAAAATTACCAAAAAATTCAGGAAAACAAAGAAAAAAATTGTCAAAGTTTTGGCACGCTTTTCAGAGAACGTGCTATATCTCTGTAGACCACATCCCACCTCAGTTGTAGGTGCCAATTTTTGTGGTTGCGTCTTTTTTATCCTTGTTCAGAGAAAAATAAAAAAAATATAGAAAAATAAAAAAAGTTTGATTCCTACCGGTGCCTTTTGGAAAATCAGGGAAAAATTCAGGAAAAAGGAAAATTCCGGGTTATTTGCTTGTTCTGTGCGTTCTTTCCGTCGTCCTTTGTTTTCACCTTGTTGCGCTACGTCTCGACACGTCTTAGCCAGCAGCTGTGATTTGTACTTTGGATCCGGATTGAACAATCGCTAATCTGCACTCGTTAATTGCTAATCCTTGCTGTCACATTGTGTGCCTACCCATAGCTCCACATATTGTTCTATCGGCACATGTTCATCTTGTAACTGTTACCCATGCTCAACAACAGATTGCTTTGCCCTATTTGGTTTCATGAAAATTGCCAAAAATATTCAGGAAAATAAAGGAAAAAATTATCAAAGTATTTGCATGCTTTTCAGAGAACGTGCTGTATTTCTGTAGACCACATCCCACCTCAGCTGTAGGTGCCAATTTTTGTGGTTGCATCTTTTTTGATCCTTGTTCAGAGAAAAATAAAAAAAATAGTGAAAAAATAAACAAGTTTGATTCCTACTAGTGCCTTTTGGAAAATCAGGGAAAAATTCAGGAAAAAGGAGAATTCCGGGTTATTTGCTTGTTCTCTGCGTTCTTTCCATCGTCCTTTGTTTTCACCTTGTTGCGCTACGTCTCGACATGTCTTAGCCAGCAGCTGTGATTTGTACTTTGGATCCAGATTGAACAATCGCTAATCTGCACTCGTTAATTGCTAATCCTCACTGTCATATTGTGTGCCTACCCATAGCTCCACATATTCTTCTGTCAGCACAGGTTCATCTTGCAACTGTTACCCATGCTCAACAACAGATTGCTTCGCCCTGTTTGGTTTCATCAAAATTGCCAAAAAATTCAGGAAAACAAAGAAAAAATTGTCAAAGTTTTTGTACGCTTTTCAGAGAACGTGCTGTATCTCTGTAGACCACATCCCACCTCAGTTGTAGGTGCCAATTTTTGTGGTTGCATCTTTTTTGATCCTTGTTCAGAGAAAAATAAAAAAAATAGTGAAAAAATTAAAAAGTTTGATTCCTACTAGTGCCTTTTGGAAAAATTAGGGAAAAATTCAGGAAAAAGGAAAATTCCGGTTTATTTGATTGTTCTGTGCGTTCTTGCCATCGTCCTTTGTTTTCACCTTGTTGCGCTACGTCTCGACACGTCTTAGCCAGCAGCTATGATTTGTATTTTGGATTCGGATTGAACAATCGCTAATCTGCACTCGTTAATTGCTAATCCTTGCTGTCATATTGTGTGCCTACCCATAGCTCCACATATTCTTCTATCTACACAGGTTCATCTTGCAACTATTACCCACGCTCAACAACAGATTGCTTCGCCCTGTTTGGTTTCATTAAATTGCCAAAAAAATTCAGGAAAATAAAGAAAAAATATATCAAAGTTTTTGCACGCTTTTGAGAAAAAGTGTTGTATTTCTGTAGACCACATCCCACCTCAGTTGTAGGTGCCAATTTTTGTGGGTACATCTTTTTTAGTCCTTGTTCAGAGAAAAATCAAAAAATAGTGAAAAAATAAAAAAGTTTGATTCCTACAAGTGCCTTTTGGAAAAATCAGGAAAAATTCAGGAAAAAGGAAAATTCTGGGTTATTTGCTCGTTCTGTGCGTTCTTTCTATCGTCCTTTGTTTTCACCTTGTTGCGCTACGTCTCGACATGTCTTAGCCAGCAGCTGAGATTTGTACTTTGGATCCGGATTGAACAACCGCTAATCTACACTTGTTAATTGCTAATCCTTGCGGTCATATTGTGTGCCTACCCATAGCTCCACATATTCTTCTATCAGCACAAGTTCATCTTGCAACTGTTACACATGCTCAACAGCAGATTGCTTCACCCTGTTTGGTTTCATAAAAATTGCAAAAAATTTCAGGAAAATAAAGAAAAAAGTATCAAAGTTTTTGCACGCTTTTCAGAGAACGTGTTGTATTTCTGTAAACCACATCCCACCTCAAGTTGTAGGTGCCAATTTTTGTGGTTATGTCTTTTTTATCCTTATTCAGAGAAAAATAAAAAAATAGTGAAAAAATAAAAAAGTTTGATTTCTACTTGTGCCTTTTGGAAAATCAGGGAAAAATTTAGGAAAAAGGAAAATTCTGGGTTATTTGCTTGTTCCGTGCATTCTTTCAATCGTCCTTTGTTTTTACCTTGTTGCGCTACGTCTCGACATGTCTTAGCTAGTAGCTGTGATTTGTACTTTGGATCCGGATTGAACAATCGCTAATCTGCACTCGTTAATTGTTAATCCTTGCTGTCATATTGTGTGCCTACCCATAGCTCCACATATTCTTCTATCAGCACAGGTTCATCTTGCAACTATTACCCACGCTCAACAACAGATTGCTTCGCCCTGTTTGGTTTCATCAAAATTGCCAAAAAATTCAGGAAAATAAAGAAAAAAATTGTCAAAGTTTTTGTACGCTTTTCAGAGAACGTGCTGTATCTTTGTAGACCACATCCCACCTCAGTTGTAGGTTCCAATTTTTGTGGTTGCATCTTTTTTGATCCTTGTTCAGCGAAAAATTAAAAAAATGGTGAAAAAATAAAAAAGTTTGATTCCTAATAGTGCCTTTGGGAAAAATTTAGGAAAAAGGAAAATTCTGGTTTATTTGATTGTTCTGTGCGTTCTTGCCATCGTCCTTTGTTTGCACCTTGTTGCGCTACGTCTCGACACGTCTTAGCCAGCAGCTATGATTTATATTTTGGATTCGGATTGAACAATTGCTAATCTGCACTCATTAATTGCTAATCCTTGCGGTCATATTGTGTGCCTACCCATAGGTCCGCATATTCTTCTATCAGCACAGGTTCATCTTGCAACTATTACCCACGTTCAACAACAGATTGCTTCGCCCTGTTTGGTTTCATCAAAATTGCCAAAAAAAATTCAGGAAAATAAAGAAAAAAATTGTCAAAGTTTTGGCACGCTTTTCAGAGAACGTGCTATATCTCTGTAGACCGCATCCCACCTAAGTTGTAGGTGCCAATTTTTATGGATGCATCTTTTCTGATCCTTGTTTAGAGAAAAATAACAAAAATAGTGAAAAATAAAAAAAGTTTGATTCCTACTGGTGCCTTTTGGAAAATCAGGGAAAAATTCAGGAAAAAGGAAAATTCCGGGTTATTTGCTTGTTCTGTGCGTTCTTTCCGTCGTCCTTTGTTTTCACCTTGTTGCGCTACGTCTCGACACGTGTTAGCCAGCAGCTATGATTTGTACTTTGGATCCGGATTGAACAATCGCTAATCTGCACTCATTAATTGCTAATCCTTGCTGTCATATTGTGTGCCTACCCATAGCTCCACATATTCTTCTATCAACACACGTCCATCTAGCAACTGTTACCCACGCTCAACAACAGATTGCTTCGCCCTCTTTGGTTTCATCAAAATTGCTAAAAAATTCAGGAAAACAAAGAAAAAAATTGTCAAAGTTTTTGCACGCTTTTCAGAGAACGTGCTGTATCTCTGTAGACCGTATCCCACCTTAGTTGTAGGTGCCAATTTTTGTGGTTGCATCTTTTTTGATCCTTGTTCAGAGAAAAATAAAAAAAATAGTGAAAAAATAAAAAAGTTTGATTCCTACTAGTGCCTTTTGGAAAAAACAGGGAAAAATTCAGGAAAAAGGAAAATTCTGGGTTATTTGCTTGTTCTATGCGTTCTTTCCATCATCCTTTGTTTTCACCTTGTTGCGCTACGTCTCGACACGTCTTAGCCAGCAGTTGTGATTTGTACTTTGGATCCGGATTGAACAATCGCTAATCTGCACTCGTTAATTGCTAATCCTTGCTGTCATATTGTGTGCCTACCCATAGCTCCACATATTGTTCTATCGGCACACGTTCATCTTGTAACTGTTACCCATGCTCAACAACAGATTGCTTTGCCCTATTTGGTTTCATGAAAATTGCCAAAAATATTCAGGAAAATAAAGAAAAAAATTATCAAAGTATTTGCATGCTTTTCAGAGAACGTGCTGTATTTCTGTAGACCACATCCCACCTCAGCTGTAGGTGCCAATTTTTGTGGTTGCATCTTTTTTGATCCTTGTTCAGAGAAAAATAAAAAAAATAGTGAAAAAATAAACAAGTTTGATTCCTACTAGTGCCTTTTGGAAAATCAAGGAAAAATTCAGGAAAAAGGAGAATTCCGGGTTATTTGCTTGTTCTCTGCGTTCTTTCCATCGTCCTTTGTTTTCACCTTGTTGCGCTACGTCTCGACATGTCTTAGCCAGCAGCTGTGATTTGTACTTTGGATCCGGATTGAACAATCGCTAATCTGCACTCGTTAATTGCTAATCCTCACTGTCATATTGTGTGCCTACCCATAGCTCCACATATTCTTCTGTCAGCACAGGTTCATCTTGCAACTGTTACCCATGCTCAACAACAGATTGCTTCGCCCTGTTTGGTTTCATCAAAATTGCCAAAAAATTCAGGAAAACCAAGAAAAAATTGTCAAAGTTTTTGTACGCTTTTCATAGAACGTGCTGTATCTCTGTAGACCACATCCCACCTCAGTTGTAGGTGCCAATTTTTGTGGTTGCATCTTTTTTGATCCTTGTTCAGAGAAAAACAAAAAAATGGTGAAAAAATTAAAAAGTTTGATTCCTACTAGTGCCTTTTGGAAAAATTAGGGAAAAATTCAGGAAAAAGGAAAATTCCGGTTTATTTGATTGTTCTGTGCGTTCTTGCCATCGTCCTTTGTTTTCACCTTGTTGCGCTACGTCTCGACACGTCTTAGCCAGCAGCTATGATTTGTATTTTGGATTCGGATTGAACAATCGCTAATCTGCACTCGTTAATTGCTAATCTTTGCTGTCATATTGTGTGCCTACCCATAGCTCCACATATTCTTCTATCTGCACAGGTTCATCTTGCAACTATTACCCACGCTCAACAACAGATTGCTTCGCCCTATTTGGTTTCATTAAATTGCCAAAACAATTCAGGAAAATAAAGAAAAAATATATCAAAGTTTTTGCACGCTTTTGAGAAAAAGTGTTGTATTTCTGTAGACCACATCCCACCTCAGTTGTAGGTGCCAATTTTTGGGGTTACATCTTTTTTGGTCCTTGTTCAGAGAAAAATAAAAAAATAGTGAAAAAATAAAAAAGTTTGATTCCTACAAGTGCCTTTTGGAAAAATCAGGAAAAATTCAGGAAAAAGGAAAATTCTGGGTTATTTGCTCGTTCTGTGCGTTCTTTCCATTGTCCTTTGTTTTCACCTTGTTGCGCTACGTCTCGACATGTCTTAGCCAGCAGCTGAGATTTGTACTTTGGATCCGGATTGAACAACCGCTAATCTACACTTGTTAATTGCTAATCCTTGCGGTCATATTTGTGTGCCTACCCATAGCTCCACATATTCTTCTATCAGCACAAGTTCATCTTGCAACTGTTCCACATGCTCAACAGCAGATTGCTTCGCCCTGTTTGGTTTCATAAAAATTGCAAAAAATTTCAGGAAAATAAAGAAAAAAATATCAAAGTTTTTGCACGCTTTTCAGAGAACGTGTTGTATTTCTGTAAACCACATCCCACCTCAAGTTGTAGGTGCCAATTTTTGTGGTTATGTCTTTTTTATCCTTATTCAGAGAAAAATAAAAAAATAGTGAAAAAAATAAAAAAGTTTGATTTCTACTTGTGCCTTTTGGAAAATCAGGGATAAATTCAGGAAAAAGGAAAATTTTGGGTTATTTGCTTGTTGCGTGCGTTCTTTCAATCGTCCTTTATTTTCACCTTGTTGCGCTACGTCTCGACATGTCTTAGCTAGCAGCTGTGATTTGTACTTTGGATCCGGATTGAACAATCGCTAATCTGCACTCGTTAATTGTTAATCCTTGCTGTCATATTGTGTGCCTACCCATAGCTCCACATATTCTTCTATCAGCACAGGTTCATCTTTCAACTGTTACCCACGCTCAACAACAGATTGCTTCGCCCTGTTTGGTTTCATCAAAATTGCCAAAAAATTCAGGAAAACAAAGAAAAAAATTGTCAAAGTTTTTGTACGCTTTTCAGAGAACGTGTTGTATCTTTGTAGACCACATCCCACCTCATTTGTAGGTGCCAATTTTTGTGGTTGCATCTTTTTTGATCCTTGTTCAGAGAAAAATTAAAAAAATGGTGAAAAAATAAAAAAGTTTGATTCATAATAGTGCCTTTTGGAAAAATTAGGGAAAAATTCAGGAAAAAGGAAAATTCCGGTTTATTTGATTGTTCTGTCCGTTCTTGCCATCGTCCTTTGTTTTCACCTTGTTGCGCTACGTCTCGACACGTCTTAGCCAGCAGCTATGATTTGTATTTTGTATTCGGATTGAACAATCGCTAATCTGCACTCATTAATTGCTAATCCTTGCGGTCATATTGTGTGCCTACCCATAGCTCCGCATATTCTTCTATCAGCACAGGTTCATCTTGCAACTATTACCCACGTTCAACAATAGATTGCTTCGCCCTGTTTGGTTTCATCAAAATTGCCAAAAAATTCAGGAAAACAAAGAAAAAAATTGTCAAAGTTTTTGCACGCTTTTCAGAGAACGTGCTGTATCTCTGTAGACCGTATCCCACCTTAGTTGTAGGTGCCAATTTTTGTGGTTGCATCTTTTTTGATCCTTGTTCAGAGAAAAATAAAAAAAATAGTGAAAAAATAAAAAAGTTTGATTCCTACTAGTGCCTTTTGGAAAAAACAGGGAAAAATTCAGGAAAAAGGAAAATTCTGGGTTATTTGCTTGTTCTGTGCGTTCTTTCCGTCGTCCATTGTTTTCACCTTGTTGCGCTATGTCTCGACACGTCTTAGCCAGCAGCTGTGATTTGTACTTTGGATCCGGATTGAACAATCGCTAATCTGCACTCGTTAATTGCTAATCCTTGCTGTCATATTGTGTGCCTACCCTTAGCTCCACATATTCTTCTATCAGCACAGGTTATTCTTGGAACTGTTACCCATGCTCAACAGCAGATTGCTTCGCCCAGTTTGGTTTCATCAAAATTGCAAAAAAATTTAGGAAAATAAAGAAAAAAATATCAAAGTTTTTGCACGCTTTTCAGAGAACGTGCTGATTTCTGTAGACCACATCCCACCTCAGTTGTAGGTGACAATTTTTGTGGTTGCGTCTTTTTTTATCCTTGTTTAGAGAAAAAAAAAATAGTGAAAAAATTAAAAAGTTTGATTCCTACTAGTGCCTTTTGGAAAATCTGGGAAAAATTCAGGTAAAAGGAAAATTCTGGGTTATTTGCTTGTTCTGTGCGTTCTTTCAATCGTCCTTTGTTTTCACCTTGTAGCGCTACGTCTCGACATGTCTTAGCTAGCAGCTGTGATTTGTACTTTGGATCCGGATTGAACAATCGCTAATCTGCACTCGTTAAATGCTAATCCTTGCTGTCATATTGTGTGCCTACTCATAGCTTCACATATTCTTCTATCAGCACAGGTTCATCTTGCAACTGTTACCCACGCTCAACAACAGATTGCTTCTCCCTCTATGGTTTCATCAAAATTGCCTGAAAATTTAGGAAAACAAAGAAAAAAATTGTCAAAGTTTTGGCACGCTTTTCAGAGAACGTGCTATATCTCTGTAGACTGCATCCCACCTCAGTTGTAGGTGCCATTTTTGTGGTTGCATCTTTTTTGATCCTTGTTCAGAGAAAAATAAAAAAAATAGTGAAAAATAAAAAAAGTTTGATTCCTACTGGTGCCTTTTGGAAAATCAGGGAAAAATTCAGGAAAAAGGAAAATTCCGGGTTATTTGCTTGTTCTTTGCGTTCTTTCTGTCGTCCTTTGTTTTCACCTTGTTGCGCTACGTCTCGACACGTCTTAGCCAGCAGCTATGATTTGTACTTTGGATCCGGATTGAACAATCGCTAATCTGCACTCATTAATTGCTAATCCTTGCTGTCATATTATGTGCCTACCCATAGCTCCACATATTCTTCTATCAGCACACGTCCATCTAGCAACTGTTACCCACGCTCAACAACAGATTGATTCGCCCTCTTTGGTTTCATCAAAATTGCTAAAAAATTCAGGAAAACAAAGAAAAAAATTGTCAAAGTTTTTGCACGCTTTTCAGAGAACGTGCTGTATCTCTGTAGACCGTATGCCACCTCAGTTGTAGGTACCAATTTTTGTGGTTGCATCTTTTTTGGTCCTTGTTCAGAGAAAAATAAAAAATAGTGAAAAAATACAAAAGTTTGATTCCTACAAGTGCCTTTTGGAAAAATCAGGGAAAAATTTAGGAAAAAGGAAAATTCTGGGTTATTTGCTTGTTCTATGCGTTCTTTCAATCGTCCTTTGTTTTCACCTTGTTGCGCTACGTCTCGACATGTCTTAGCTAGCAGCTGTGATTTGTACTTTGGATCCGGATTGAACAATCGCTAATCTGCACTCGTTAATTGTTAATCCTTGCTGTCATATTGTGTGCCTACCCATAGCTCCATATATTCTTCTATCAGCACAGGTTCATCTTGCAACTGTTACCCACGCTCAACAACAGATTGCTTCGCCCTTTATGGTTTCATCAAAATTGCTAAAACATTCAGAAAAATAAAGAAAAAAAATGTTAAAGTTTTTGCACGCTTTTCAGAGAACGTGCTGTATTCCTGTAGACCACATCACACCTCAGTTGTAGGTGCCAATTTTTGTGGTTGCGTCTTTTTTTATCCTTGTTCAGAGAAAAATAAAAAAAATAGTGAAAAAATAAAAATGTTTGATTCCTACTAGTGCCTTTTGGAAAATCAAGGAAAAATTCTGAAAAAAGGAAAATTCTGGGTTATTTGCTTGTTCTGTGCGTTCTTTTAATCGTCCTTTGTTTTCACCTTGTTGCGCTACGTCTCGACATGTCTTAGCTAGCAGCTGTGATTTGTACTTTGGATTCGGACTGAACAATCGCTAATCTGCACTCGTTAATTGCTAATCCTTGTGGTCATATTGTGTGCCTACCCATAGCTCCACATGTTCTTCTATCAGCACCAGTTCATCTTGCAACTGTTACCCACGCTCAACAGCAGATTGCTTCACCTTGTTTGGTTTCATAAAAATTGCCAAAAAATTTATGAAAATAAAGAAAAAAAATATCAAAGTGTTTGCACGCTTTTCAGAGAATGTGCTGTATTTCTGTAAACCACATCCCACCTCAGTTGTAGGTGCCAATTTTTGTGGTTGCGTCTTTTTTTATCCTTGTTCAGAGAAAAATAAAAAAATAGTGAAAAATAAAAAAAGTTTGATTCCTACAAGTGCCTTTTGGAAAATCAGGAAAAATTCAGGAAAAAGGAAAATTCTGGGTTATTTGCTCGTTCTGTGCGTTCTTTCCATCGTCCTTTGTTTTCACCTTGTTGCGCTACGTCTCGACACGTCTTAGCCAGCAGCTGAGATTTGTACTTTGGATCCGGATTGAACAACCGCTAATCTGCACTCGTTAATTACTAATCCTTGTGGTCATATTGTGTGCCTACCCATAGCTCCACATGTTCTTCTATCAACACAAGTTCTTCTTGCAACTGTTACCCACGCTCAACAGCAGATTGCTTCACCTTGTTTGGTTTCATAAAAATTGCCAAAAAATTTATGAAAATAAAGAAAAAAAATATCAAAGTTTTTGCACGCTTTTCAGAGAACGTGCTGTATTTCTGTAAACCACATCCCACCTCAGTTGTAGGTGCCAATTTTTGTGGTTACGTCTTTTTTATCCTTGTTCAGAGAAAAATAAAAAAATAGTGAAAAAATAAAAAAAGTTTGATTCCTACTAGTGCCTTTTAGAAAAATCAGGGAAAAATTTAGGAAAAAGGAAAATTCTGGGTTATTTGCTTGTTCTGTGCGTTCTTTCAATCGTCCTTTGTTTTCACCTTGTTGCGCTACGTCTCGACATGTCTTAGCTAGCAGCTGTGATTTGTACTTTGGATCCGGATTGAACAATCGCTAATCTGCACTCGTTAATTGTTAATCCTTGCTGTCATATTGTGTGCCTACCCATAGCTCCATATATTCTTCTATCAGCACAGGTTCATCTTGCAACTGTTACCCACGCTCAACAACAGATTGCTTCGCCCTTTATGGTTTCATCAAAATTGCCAAAACATTTCAGAGAACGTGCTGTATTTCTGTAGACCACATGCCACCTCAGTTGTAGGTGCCAATTTTTGTGGTTGCGTCTTTTTTAATCCTTGTTCAGAGGAAAATAAAAAAAATAGTGAAAAAATAAAAAAGTTTGATTCCTACTAGTGCCTTTTGGAAAATCAGGGAAAAATTCTGAAAAAAGGAAAATTCTGGGTTATTTGCTTGTTCTGTGCGTTCTTTTAATCGTCCTTTGTTTTCACCTTGTTGCGCTACGTCTCGACATCTCTTAGCTAGCAGCTGTGATTTGTACTTTGGATTCGGACTGAACAATCGCTAATCTGCACTAGTTAATTGCTAATCCTTGCTGTCATATTGTGTGCCTACCCATAGCTCCACATATTCTTCTATCAGCACAGGTTCATCTTGCAACTGTTACCCACGCTCAACAACAGATTGCTTCGCCCTCTATGGTTTCATCCAAATTGCCAAAAAATTCAGGAAAACAAAGAAAAAAATTGTCAAAGTTTTGGCACGCTTTTCAGAGAACGTGCTATATCTCTGTACACCACATCCCACCTCATTTGTAGGTGCCAATTTTTGTGGTTGCCTCTTTTTTTGTCCTTGTTCAGAGAAAAATAAAAAAATAGTGAAAAATAAAAAAAGTTTGATTCCTACTGGTTCCTTTTGGAAAATCAGGGAAAATTCAGGAAAAAGGAAAATTCTGGGTTATTTGCTTGTTCTGTGCGTTCTTTCCGTCGTCCTTTGTTTTCACCTTGTTGCGCTACATCTCGACACCTCTTAGCCAGCAGCTGTGATTTGTACTTTGGATCCGGATTGAACAACCGCTAATCTGCACTCGTTAATTGCTAATCCTTGCTGTCATATTGTGTGCCTACCCATAGCTCCACATATTGTTCTATCGGCACACGTTCATCTTGTAACTGTTACCCATGCTCAACAACAGATTGCTTTGCCCTATTTGGTTTCATGAAAATTGCCAAAAATATTTAGGAAAATAAAGAAAAAAATTATCAAAGTATTTGCATGCTTTTTAGAGAACGTGCTGTATTTCTGTAGACCACATCCCACCTCAGCTGTAGGTGCCAATTTTTGTGGTTGCATCTTTTTTGATCCTTGTTCAGAGAAAAATAAAAAACATAGTGAAAAAATAAACAAGTTTGATTCCTACTAGTGCCTTTTAGAAAATCAGGGAAAAATTCAGGAAAAAGGAGAATTCCGGGTTATTTGCTTGTTCTGTGCGTTCTTTCCATCGTCCTTTGTTTTCACCTTGTTGCGCTACGTCTCGACATGTCTTAGCCAGCAACTGTGATTTGTACTTTGGATCCGGATTGAACAATCGCTAATCTGCACTCGTTAATTGCTAATCCTTGCGGTCATATTGTGTGCCTACCCATAGCTCCACATGTTCTTCTATCAGCACAGGTTCATCTTGCAACTGTTACCCACGCTCAACAGCAGATTGCTTCACCTTGTTTGGTTTCATAAAAATTGCCAAAAAATTTATGAAAATAAAGAAAAAAAATATCAAAGTTTTTGCATGCTTTTCAGAGAACGTGCTGTATTTCTGTAAACCACATCCCACCTCAGTTGTAGGTGTCAATTTTTGTGGTTACGTCTTTTTTATCCTTGTTCAGAGAAAAATAAAAAAATAGTGAAAAAATAAAAAAGTTTGATTCCTACTAGTGCCTTTTGGAAAAATCAGGGAAAAATTCAGGAAAAAGGAAAATTCTGGGTTATTTGCTTGTTCTGTGCATTCTTTCAATCGTCCTTTGTTTTCACCTTGTTGCGCTACGTATCGACATATCTTAGCTAGCAGCTGTGATTTGTACTTTGGATCCGGATTGAACAATCGCTAATCTCCACTCGTTAATTGTTAATCCTTGCTGTCATATTGTGTGCCTACCCATAGCTCCATATATTCTTCTATCAGCATAGGTTCATCTTGCAACTATTACCCACGCTCAACAACAGATTGCTTTGCCCTTTATGGTTTCATCAAAATTGCCAAAACATTCAGAAAAATAAAGAAAAAAATTGTCAAAGTTTTTGCACGCTTTTCAGAGGACGTGCTGTATTTCTGTAGACCACATCCCACCTCAGTTGTAGGTGCCAATTTTTGTGGTTGCGTCTTTTTTTATCCTTGTTCAGAGAAAAATAAAAAAAATAGTGAAAAAATAAAAAAGTTTGATTCCTACTAGTGCCTTTTGGAAAATCAGGGAAAAATTCTAAAAAAAGGAAAATTCTAGGTTA
This sequence comes from Saccharum spontaneum, assembly GCA_022457205.1. Taxonomy (NCBI): domain Eukaryota; kingdom Viridiplantae; phylum Streptophyta; class Magnoliopsida; order Poales; family Poaceae; genus Saccharum; species Saccharum spontaneum. The sequence goes on along the minus strand of CM039594.1, from coordinate 1,267,538 downwards.
TTTGCTTGTTCTGTGCGTTCTTTTAATCGTCCTTTGTTTTCACCTTGTCGCGCGACGTCTCGACATGTCTTAGCTAGCAGCTGTGATTTGTACTTTGGATTCAGATTGAACAATCGCTAATCTGCACTCGTTAATTGCTAATCCTTGCTGTCATATTGTGTGCTACCCATAGCTCCACATATTCTTCTATCAGCACAGGTTCATCTTGCAACTGTTACCCACGCTCAACAATAGATTGCTTCGCCCTCTATGGTTTCATCAAAATTGCCAAAAAATTCAGGAAAACAAAGAAAAAAATTGTCAAAGTTTTGGCACGCTTTTCAGAGAACGTGCTATATCTATGTAGACCACATCCCACCTCAGTTGTAGGTGCCAATTTTTGTGGTTGCGTCTTTTTTTATCCATGTTCAGAGAAAAATAAAAAAAATAGTGAAAAATAAAAAAAGTTTGATTCCTACTGGTGCCTTTTGGAAAATCAGGGAAAAATTCAGGAAAAAGGAAAATTCCAGGTTATTTGCTTGTTCTGTGCATTCTTTCCGTCGTCCTTTGTTTTCACCTTGTTGCGCTACGTCTCGACACGTCTTAGCCAGCAGCTGTGATTTGTACTTTGGATCCGGATTGAACAATCGCTAATCTGCACTCGTTAATTGCTAATCCTTGCTGTCATATTGTGTGCCTACCCATAGCTCCATATATTGTTCTATCGGCACACATTCATCTTGTAACTGTTACCCATGCTCAACAACAGATTGCTTTGCCCAATTTGGTTTCATGAAAATTGCCAAAAATATTCAAGAAAATAAAGAAAAAAATTATCAAAGTATTTGCATGCTTTTCAGAGAACGTGCTGTATTTCTGTAGACCACATACCACCTCAGCTGTAGGTGCCAATTTTTGTGGTTGCATCTTTTTTGATCCTTGTTCAAAGAAAAATAAAAAAATAGTGAAAAAATAAACAAGTTTGATTCCTACTAGTGCCTTTTGGAAAATCAGGGAAAAATTCAGGAAAAAGGAGAATTCCGGGTTATTTGCTTGTTCTGTGCGTTCTTTCCATCGTCCTTTGTTTTCACCTTGTTGCGCTACGTCTCGACATGTCTTAGCCAGCAGCTGTGATTTATACTTTGGATCCGGATTGAACAATCGCTAATCTGCACTCGTTAATTGCTAATCCTTGCAGTCATATTGTGTGCCTACCCATAGCTCCACATATTCTTCTATCAGCACAGGTTCATCTTGCAACTGTTACCCACTCTCAATAGCAGATTGCTTCACCTTGTTTGGTTTCATAAAAATTGCCAAAAAATTTATGAAAATAAAAAAAAAAATATCAAAGTTTTTGCACGCTTTTCAGAGAACGTGCTGTATTTTTGTAGACCACATCCGACCTCAGTTGTAGGTGCCAATTTTTGTGGTTGCGTCTTTTTTTATCCTTGTTCAGAGAAAAATAAAAAAAATAGTGAAAAAAAAAGTTTGATTCCTACTAGTGCCTTTTGGAAAATCAGGGAAAAATTCTAAAAAAAGGAAAATTCTGGGTTATTTGCTTGTTCTGTGCGTTCTTTTAATCGTCCTTTGTTTTCACCGTGTTGCGCTACGTCTCGACATGTCTTAGCTAGTAGCTGTGATTTGTACTTTGGATTCGGATTGAACAATCGCTAATCTGCACTCGTTAATTGCTAATCCTTGCTGTCATATTGTGTGCTACCCATAGCTCCACATATTCTTCTATCAGCACAGGTTCATCTTGCAACTGTTACCCACGCTCAACAACAGATTGCTTCGCCCTCTATGGTTTCATCAAAATTGCCAAAAAATTCAGGAAAACAAAGAAAAAAATTGTCAAAGTTTTGGCACGCTTTTCAGAGAACGTGCTATATCTCTGTAGACCACATCCCACCTCAGTTGTAGGTGCCAATTTTTGTGGTTGCGTCTTTTTTTATCCTTGTTCAGAGAAAAATAAAAAAAATAGTGAAAAATAAAAAAAGTTTGATTCCTACTGGTGCCTTTTGGAAAATCAGGGAAAAATTCAGGAAAAAGGAAAATTCCGGGTTATTTGCTTGTTCTGTGCATTCTTTCCGTCGTCCTTTGTTTTCACCTTGTTGCGCTACGTCTCGACACGTCTTAGCCAGCAGCTGTGATTTGTACTTTGGATCCGGATTGAACAATCGCTAATCTGCACTCGTTAATTGCTAATCCTTGCTGTCATATTGTGTGCCTACCCATAGCTCCATATATTGTTCTATCGGCACACGTTCATCTTGTAACTGTAACCCATGCTCAACAACAGATTGCTTTGCCCTATTTGGTTTCATGAAAATTGCCAAAAATATTCAAGAAAATAAAGAAAAAAATTATCAAAGTATTTGCATGCTTTTCAGAGAACGTGCTGTATTTCTGTAGACCACATCCCACCTCAGCTGTAGGTGCCAATTTTTGTGGTTGCATCTTTTTTGATCCTTGTTCAGAGAAAAATAAAAAAATAGTGAAAAAATAAACAAGTTTGATTCCTACTAGTGCCTTTTGGAAAATCAGGGAAAAATTCAGGAAAAAGGAGAATTCCGGGTTATTTGCTTGTTCTGTGCGTTCTTTCCATCGTCCTTTGTTTTCACCTTGTTGCGCTACGTCTCGACATGTCTTAGCCAGCAGCTGTGATTTGTACTTTGTATCCGGATTGAACAATCGCTAATCTGCACTCGTTAATTGCTAATCCTTGCTGTCATATTGTGTGCCTACCCATAGCTCCACATATTCTTCTGTCAGCACAGGTTCATCTTTCAACTGTTACCCATGCTCAACAACAGATTGTTTCGCCCAGTTTGGTTTCATCAAAATTGCCAAAAAATTCAGGAAAACAAAGAAAAAATTGTCAAAGTTTTTGTACGCTTTTCAGAGAACGTGCTGTATCTCTGTAGACCAAATCCCACCTCAGTCGTAGGTGCCAATTTTTGTGGTTGCATCTTTTTTGATCCTTGTTCAGAGAAAAATAAAAAAATGGTGAAAAAATTAAAAAGTTTGATTCCTACTAGTGCCTTTTGGAAAAATTAGGGAAAATTCAGGAAAAAGGAAAATTCCGGTTTATTTGATTGTTCTGTGCGTTCTTGCCATCGTCCTTTGTTTTCACCTTGTTGCGCTACGTCTCGACACGTCTTAGCCAGCAGCTATGATTTGTATTTTGGATTCGGATTGAACAATCGCTAATCTGCACTCGTTAATTGCTAATCCTTGCTGTCATATTGTGTGCCTACCCATAGCTCCACATATTCTTCTATCTGCACAGGTTCATCTTGCAACTATTACCCACGCTCAACAATAGATTGCTTCGCCCTGTTTGGTTTCATTAAATTGCCAAAAAATTCAGGAAAATAAAGAAAAAATATATCAAAGTTTTTGCACGCTTTTCAGAAAAAGTGTTGTATTTCTGTAGACCACATCCCACCTCAGTTGTAGGTGCCAATTTTTGTGGTTGCATCTTTTTTGGTCCTTGTTCAGAGAAAAATAAAAAAATAGTGAAAAAATAAAAAAGTTTGATTCCTACAAGTGCCTTTTGGAAAAATCAGGAAAAATTCAGGAAAAAGGAAAATTCTGGGTTATTTGCTCGTTCTGTGCGTTCTTTCCATCGTCCTTTGTTTTCATCTTGTTACGCTACGTCTCGACATGTCTTAGACAGCAGCTGAGATTTGTACTTTGGATCCGGATTGAACAACCGCTAATCTACACTTGTTAATTGCTAATCCTTGCGGTCATATTGTGTGCCTACCCATAGCTCCACATATTCTTCTATCAGCACAAGTTCATCTTGCAACTGTTACACACGCTCAACAGCAGATTGCTTCGCCCTGTTTGGTTTCATAAAAATTGCAAAAAATTTCAGGAAAATAAAGAAAAAAATATCAAAGTTTTTGCACGCTTTTCAGAGAACGTGCTGTATTTCTGTAAACCACATCCCACCTCAGTTGTAGGTGCCAATTTTTGTGGTTATGTCTTTTTTATCCTTATTCAGAGAAAAATAAAAAAATAGTGAAAAAATAAAAAAGTTTGATTTCTACTTGTGCCTTTTGGAAAATCAGGGAAAAATTCAGGAAAAAGGAAAATTCTAGGTTATTTGCTTGTTCCGTGCGTTCTTTCAATCGTCCTTTGTTTTCACCTTGTTGCGCTACGTCTCGACATGTCTTAGCTAGCAGCTGTGATTTGTACTTTTGATCCGGATTGAACAATCGCTAATCTGCACTCGTTAATTGTTAATCCTTGCTGTCATATTGTGTGCCTACCCATAGCTCCACATATTCTTCTATCAGCACAGGTTCATCTTGCAACTGTTACCCACGCTCAACAACAGATTGCTTTGACCTGTTTGGTTTCATCAAAATTGCCAAAAAAATTCAGGAAAACAAAGAAAAAAATTGTCAAAGTTTTTGTACGCTTTTCAGAGAACGTGCTGTATCTTGTAGACCACATCCCACCTCAGTTGTAGGTGCCAATTTTTGTGGTTGCATCTTTTTTGATCCTTGTTCAGAGAAAAATTAAAAAAATGGTGAAAAAATAAAAAAGTTTGATTCCTAATAGTGCCTTTTGGAAAAATTAGGGAAAAATTCAGGAAAAAGGAAAATTCCGGTTTATTTGATTGTTCTGTGCGTTCTTGCCATCGTCCTTTGTTTTCACCTTGTTGTGCTACGTCTCGACACGTCTTAGCCAGTAGCTATGATTTGTATTTTGGATTCGGATTGAACAATCGCTAATCTGCACTCATTAATTGCTAATCCTTGCGGTCATATTGTGTGCCTACCCATAGCTCCACATATTCTTCTATCTGCACAGGTTCATCTTGCAACTATTACCCACGCTCAACAACAGATTGCTTCGCCCTGTTTGGTTTCATTAAATTGCCAAAAAAATTTAGGAAAATAAAGAAAAAATATTTCAAAGTTTTTGCACGCTTTTCAGAAAAAGTGTTGTATTTCTGTAGACCGCATCCCACCTCAGTTGTAGGTGCCAATTTTTGTGGTTGCATCTTTTTTGGTCCTTGTTTAGAGAAAAATAAAAAAATAGTGAAAAAATAAAAAAGTTTGATTCCTACAAGTGCCTTTTGGAAAAATCAGGAAAAATTCAGGAAAAAGGAAAATTCTGGGTTATTTGCTCGTTCTGTGCGTTCTTTCCATCTTCCTTTGTTTTCACCTTGTTGCGCTACGTCTCGACATGTCTTAGCTAGCAGCTGTGATTTGTACTTTGGATCCGGATTGAACAATCGCTAATCTGCACTCGTTAATTGTTAATCCTTGCTGTCGTATTGTGTGCCTACCCATAGCTCCACATATTCTTCTTTCAGCACAGGTTCATCTTGCAACTGTTACCCACGCTCAACAACAGATTGCTTTTCCCTGTTTGGTTTCATCAAAATTGCCAAAAAATTCAGGAAAACAAAGAAAAAAATTGTCAAAGTTTTTGTATGCTTTTCAGAGAACGTGTTGTATCTTGTAGACCACATCCCACCTCAGTTGTAGGTGCCAATTTTTGTGGTTGCATCTTTTTTGATCCTTGTTCAGAGAAAAATTAAAAAAATGGTGAAAAAATAAAAAAGTTTGATTCCTAATAGTGCCTTTTGAAAAAATTAGGGAAAAATTCAAGAAAAAGGAAAATTCCGGTTTATTTGATTGTTCTGTGCGTTCTTGCCATCGTCCTTTGTTTTCACCTTGTTGCGCTACGTCTCGACACGTCTTAGCCAGCAGCTATGATTTGTATTTTGGATTTGGATTGAACAATCGCTAATCTGCACTCATTAATTGCTAATCCTTGCGGTCATATTGTGTGCCTACCCATAGCTCCACATATTCTTCTATCTGCACAGGTTCATCTTGCAACTATTACCCACGCTCAACAACAGATTGCTTCGCCCTGTTTGGTTTCATTAAATTGCCAAAAAAAATTCAGGAAAATAAAGAAAAAATATATCAAAGTTTTTGCACGCTTTTCAGAAAAAGTGTTGTATTTCTGTAGACCGCATCCCACCTCAGTTGTAGGTGCCAATTTTTATGGTTGCATCTTTTTTGGTCCTTGTTCAGAGAAAAATAAAAAAATAGTGAAAAAATAAAAAAAGTTTGATTCCTACAAGTGCCTTTTGGAAAAATCAGGAAAAATTCAGGAAAAAGGAAAATTCTGGGTTATTTGCTCGTTCTGTGCGTTCTTTCCATCGTCCTTTGTTTTCAACTTGTTGCGCTACGTCTCGACATGTCTTAGCCAGCAGCTGAGATTTGTACTTTGGATCCGGATTGAACAACCGCTAATCTACACTAGTTAATTGCTAATCCTTGCGGTCATATTGTGTGCCTACCCATAGCTCCACATATTCTTCTATCAGCACAAGTTCATCTTGCAACTGTTACACACGCTCAACAGCAGATTGCTTCGCCCTGTTTGGTTTCATAAAAATTGAAAAAAATTTCAGGAAAATAAAGAAAAAAATATCAAAGTTTTTGCACGCTTTTCAGAGAACGTGCTGTATTTCTGTAAACCACATCCCACCTCAGTTGTAGGTGCCAATTTTTGTGGTTATGTCTTTTTTATCCTTATTCAGAGAAAAATAAAAAAATAGTGAAAAAATAAAAAAGTTTGATTTCTACTTGTGCCTTTTGGAAAATCAGGGAAAAATTCAGGAAAAAGGAAAATTCTGGGTTATTTGCTTGTTCCGTGCGTTCTTTCAATCGTCCTTTGTTTTCACCTTGTTGCGCTACGTCTCGACATGTCTTAGCTAGCAGCTATGATTTGTACTTTGGATCCGGATTGAACAATCGCTAATCTGCACTCGTTAATTGTTAATCCTTGCTGTCATATTGTGTGCCTACCCATAGCACCACATATTCTTCTATCAGCACAGGTTCATCTTGCAACTGTTACCCACGCTCAGCAACAGATTGCTTCGCCCTGTTTGGTTTCATCAAAATTGCCAAAAAATTCAGGAAAACAAAGAAAAAAATTGTCAAAGTTTTTGTACGCTTTTCAGAGAACGTGCTGTATCTTGTAGACCACATCCCACCTCAGTTGTAGGTGCCAATTTTTGTGGTTGCATCTTTTTTGATCCTTGTTCAGAGAAAAATTAAAAAAATGGTGAAAAAATAAAAAAGTTTGATTCCTAATAGTGCCTTTTGGAAAAATTAGGGAAAAATTCAGGAAAAAGGAAAATTCCGGTTTATTTGATTGTTCTGTGCGTTCTTGCCATCGTCCTTTGTTTTCACCTTGTTACGCTATGTCTCGACACGTCTTAGCCAGCAGCTGTGATTTGTACTTTGGATCCGGATTGAACAATCGCTAATCTGCACTCGTTAATTGCTAATCCTTGCTGTCATATTGTGTGCCTACCCTTAGCTCCACATATTCTTCTATCAGCACAGGTTCATCTTGGAACTGTTACCCACGCTCAATAGCAGATTGCTTCGACCAGTTTGGTTTCATCAAAATTGCAAAAAAATTTAGGAAAATAAAGAAAAAAATATCAAAGTTTTTGCACGCTTTTCAGAGAACGTGCTGATTTCTGTAGACCACATCCCACCTCAGTTGTAGGTGCCAATTTTTGTGGTTGCGTCTTTTTTTATCCTTGTTTAGAGAAAAATAAAAAAATAGTGAAAAAATAAAAAAGTTTGATTCCTACTAGTGCCTTTTGGAAAATCTGGAAAAAATTCAGGAAAAAGAAAAATTCTGGGTTATTTGCTTGTTCTGTGCGTTCTTTCAATCGTCCTTTGTTTTCACCTTGTTGCGCTACGTCTCGACATGTCTTAGCTAGCAGCTGTGATTTGTACTTTGGAACCGGATTGAACAATCGCTAATCTGCACTCGTTAAATGCTAATCCTTGCTGTCATATTGTGTGCCTACTCATAGCTCCACATATTCTTCTATCAGCACAGGTTCATCTTGCAACTGTTACCCACGCTCAACAATAGATTGCTTCTCCCTCTATGGTTTCATCAAAATTGCCAGAAAATTCAGGAAAACAAAGAAAAAAATTGTCAAAGTTTTGGCACGCTTTTCAGAGAACGTGCTATATCTCTGTAGACTGCATCCCACCTCAGTTGTAGGTGCCAATTTTTGTGGTTGCATCTTTTTTGATCCTTGTTCAGAGAAAAATAAAAAAAATAGTGAAAAATAAAAAAAGTTTGATTCCTACTGGTGCCTTTTGGAAAATCAGGGAAAAATTCAGGAAAAAGGAAAATTCCGGGTTATTTGCTTGTTCTGTGCGTTCTTTCCGTCGTCCTTTGTTTTCACCTTGTTGCGCTACGTCTCGACACGTCTTAGCCAGTAGCTATGATTTGTACTTTGGATCCGGATTGAACAATCACTAATCTGCACTCATTAATTGCTAATCCTTGCTGTCATATTGTGTGCCTACCCATAGCTCCACATATTCTTCTATCAGCACACGTCCATCTAGCAACTGTTACCCACGCTCAACTACAGATTGCTTTGCCCTCTTTGGTTTCATCAAAATTGCTAAAAAATTCAGGAAAACAAAGAAAAAAATTGTTAAAGTTTTTGCACGCTTTTCAGAGAACGTGCTGTATCTCTGTAGACCGTATCCCACCTCAGTTGTAGGTGCCAATTTTTGTGGTTGCATCTTTTTCGATCCTTGTTCAGAGAAAAATAAAAAAATAGTGAAAAAATAAAAAAGTTTGATTCCTACTAGTGCCTTTTGGAAAAAACAGGGAAAAATTCAGGAAAAAGGAAAATTTCGGGTTATTTGCTTGTTCTGTGCGTTCTTTCCGTCGCCCATTGTTTTCACCTTGTTGCGCTATGTCTCGACACGTCTTAGCCAGCAGCTGTGATTTGTACTTTGGATCCGGATTGAACAATCGCTAATCTGCACTCGTTAATTGCTAATCCTTGCTGTCATATTGTGTGCCTACCCATAGCTCCACATATTCTTCTGTCAGCACAGGTTCATCTTGCAACTATTACCCACGCTCAACAACAGACTGCTTCGCCCTGTTTGGTTTCATCAAAATTGCCAAAAAAATTTAGGAAAATAAAGAAAAAATATATCAAAGTTTTTGCATGCTTTTCAGAAAACGTGCTGTATTTCTGTAGACCATATCCCACCTCAGTTGTAGGTGCCAATTTTTATGGTTGCATCTTTTTTGGTCCTTGTTCAGAGAAAAATAAAAAAATAGTGAAAAAATAAAAAAGTTTGATTCCTACAAGTGCCTTTTGAAAAAATCAGGAAAAATTTAGGAAAAAGGAAAATTCCGGGTTATTTGCTCGTTCTGTGCGTTCTATCCATCATCCTTTGTTTTCACCTTGTTGCGCTACGTCTCGACACGTCTTAGCCAGCAGCTGAGATTTGTACTTTGGACCCGGATTGAACAATCGCTAATCTGCACTTGTTAATTGCTAATCCTTGCGGTCATATTGTGTGCCTACCCATAGCTCCACATGTTCTTCTATCAGCACAAGTTCATCTTGCAACTGTTACCCACGCTCAACAGCAGATTGCTTCACCTTGTTTGGTTTCATAAAAATTGCCAAAAAATTTATGAAAATAAAGAAAAAAAATATCAAAGTTTTTGCACGCTTTTCAGAGAACGTGCTGTATTTCTGTAAACCACATCCCACCTCAGTTGTAGGTGCCAATTTTTGTGGTTACGTCTTTTTTATCCTTGTTCAGAGAAAAATAAAAAAATAGTGAAAAAATAAAAAAGTTTGATTCCTACTAGTGCCTTTTGGAAAAATCAGGGAAAAATTCAGGAAAAAGGAAAATTCTGGGTTATTTGCTTGTTCTGTGCGTTCTTTCAATCGTCCTTTGTTTTCACCTTGTTGCGCTACGTCTCGACATGTCTTAGCTAGCAGCTGTGATTTGTACTTTGGATCCGGATTGAACAATCGCTAATCTGCACTCGTTAATTGTTAATCCTTGCTGTCATATTGTGTGCCTACCCATAGCTCCATATATTCTTCTATCAGCACAGGTTCATCTTGCAACTGTTACCCACGCTCAACAACAGATTGCTTCGCCCTTTATGGTTTCATCAAAATTGCTAAAACATTCAGAAAAATAAAGAAAAAAAATTGTTAAAGTTTTTGCACGCTTTTCAGAGAACGTGCTGTATTTCTGTAGACCACATCCCACCTCAGTTGTAGGTGCCAATTTTTGTGGTTGCGTCTTTTTTTATCCTTGTTCAGAGAAAAATAAAAAAAATAGTGAAAAAATAAAAAAGTTTGATTCCTACTAGTGCCTTTTGGAAAATCAGGGAAAAATTCTGAAAAAAGGAAAATTCTGGGTTATTTGCTTGTTCTGTGCGTTCTTTTAATTGTCCTTTGTTTTCACCTTGTTGCGCTACGTCTCGACATGTCTTAGCTAGCAGCTGTGATTTGTACTTTGTATTCGGATTGAACAATCGCTAATCTGCACTCGTTAATTGCTAATCCTTGCTGTCATATTGTGTGCCTACCCATAGCTCCACATATTCTTCTATCAGCACAGGTTCATCTTGCAACTGTTACCCACGCTCAATAACAGATTGCTTCGCCCTCTATGGTTTCATCAAAATTGCTAAAAAATTCAGGAAAACAAAGAAAAAAATTGTCAAAGTTTTGGCACGCTTTTCAGAGAACGTGCTATATCTCTGTAGACCACATCCCACCTCAGTTGTAGGTGCCAATTTTTATGGTTGCATCTTTTTTTATCCTTGTTCATAGAAAAATAAAAAAAAATAGTGAAAAATAAAAAAAGTTTGATTCCTACTGGTGCCTTTTGGAAAATCAGGGAAAAATTCAGGAAAAAGGAAAATTCTGGGTTATTTGCTTGTTCTGTGCGTTCTTTCCGTCGTCCTTTGTTTTCACCTTGTTGCGCTACGTCTCGACACGTCTTAGCCAGCAGCTGTGATTTGTACTTTGGATCCGGATTGAACAATCGCTAATCTGCACTCGTTAGTTGCTAATCCTTGCTGTCATATTGTGTGCCTACCCATAGCTCCACATATTGCTCTATCGGCACACGTTCATCTTGTAACTGTTACCCATGCTCAACAACAGATTGCTTTGCCCTATTTGGTTTTATGAAAATTGCCAAAAAATTCAGTAAAACAAAGAAAAAATTGTCAAAGTATTTGCATGCTTTTCAGAGAACGTGCTGTATTTCTGTAGACCACATCCCACCTCAGCTGTAGGTGCCAATTTTTGTGGTTGCATCTTTTTTTATCCTTGTTTAGAGAAAAATAAAAAAATAGTGAAAAAATAAACAAGTTTGATTCCTACTAGTGCCTTTTGGAAAATCAGGAAAAAATTCAGGAAAAAGGAGAATTCCGGGTTATTTGCTTGTTCTGTGCGTTCTTTCCATCGTCCTTTGTTTTCACCTTGTTGCGCTACGTCTGGACATGTCTTAGCCAGCAGCTGTGATTTGTACTTTGGATCCGGACTGAACAATCGCTAATCTGCACTCGTTAATTGCTAATCCTCACTGTCATATTGTGTGCCTACCCATAGCTCCACATATTCTTCTGTCAGCACAGGTTCATCTTGCAACTGTTACCCATGCTCAACAACAGATTGCTTCGCCCTGTTTGGTTTCATCAAAATTGCCAAAAAATTCAGGAAAAGAAAGAAAAAATTGTCAAAGTTTTTGTACGCTTTTCAGAGAACGTGCTGTATCTCTGTAGACCACATCCCACCTCAGTTGTAGGTGCCAATTTTTGTGGTTGCATCTTTTTTGATCCTTGTTCAGAGAAAAATAAAAAAAATGGTGAAAAAATAAAAAAGTTTGATTGCTACTAGTGCCTTTTGGAAAAATTAGGGAAAAATTCAGGAAAAAGGAAAATTCCGGTTTATTTGATTGTTCTGTGGGTTCTTGCCATCGTCCTTTGTTTTCACCTTGTTGCGCTACGTCTCGACACGTCTTAGCCAGCAGCTATGATTTGTATTTTAGATTCGGATTGAACAATCGCTAATCTGCACTCGTTAATTGCTAATCCTTGCTGTCATATTGTGTGCCTACCCATAGCTCCACATATTCTTCTATCTGCACAGGTTCATCTTGCAACTATTACCCACGCTCAACAACAGATTGCTTCGCCCTGTTTGGTTTCATTAAATTGCCAAAAAAAATCAGGAAAATAAAGAAAAAATATATCAAAGTTTTTGCACGCTTTTCAGAAAAAGTGCTGTATTTCTGTAGACCACATCCCACCTCAGTTGTAGGTGCCAATTTTTGTGGTTGCATCTTTTTTGGTCCTTGTTCAGAGAAAAATAAAAAAAATAGTGAAAAAATATAAAAGTTTGATTCCTACTAGTGCCTTTTGGAAAAATCAGGGAAAAATTCAGGAAAAAGGAAAATTCTAGGTTATTTGCTTATTCTGTGTGTTCTTTCAATCGTCCTTTGTTTTCACCTTGTTGCGCTACGTCTCGACACGTCTTAGCTAGCAGCTGTGATTTGTACTTTGGATCCGGATTGAACAATCGCTAATCTGCACTCGTTAATTGTTAATCCTTGCTGTCATATTGTGTGCCTACCCATAGCTCCATATATTCTTCTATCAGCACAGGTTCATCTTGCAACTGTTACCCACGCTCAACAACAGATTGCTTCGCCCTTTATGGTTTCATCAAAATTGCCAAAACATTCAGAAAAACAAAGAAAAAAATTGTCAAAGTTTTGGCACGCTTTTCAGAGAACGTGCTATATCTCTGTAGACCACATCCCACCTCAGTTGTAGGTGCCAATTTTTGTGGTTGCGTCTTTTTTTATCCTTGTTCAGAGAAAAATAAAAAAATAGTGAAAAATAAAAAAAGTTTGATTCCTACTGGTGCCTTTTGAAAAATCAGGGAAAAATTCAGGAAAAAGGAAAATTCCAGGTTATTTGCTTGTTCTGTGCATTCTTTCCGTCGTCCTTTGTTTTCACCTTGTTGCGCTACGTCTCGACACGTCTTAGCCCAGCTGTGATTTGTACTTTGGATCCGGATTGAACAATCGCTAATCTGCACTCGTTAATTGCTAATCCTTGCGGTCATATTGTGTGCCTACCCATAGCTCCACATATTGCTCTATCGGCACACGTTCATCTTGTAACTGTTACCCATGCTCAACAACAGATTGCTTTGCCCTATTTGGTTTTATGAAAATTGCCAAAAATATTCAGGAAAATAAAGAAAAAAATTATCAAAGTATTTGCATGCTTTTCAGAGAACGTGCTGTATTTCTGTAGACCACATCCCACCTCAGCTGTAGGTGCGAATTTTTGTGGTTGCATCTTTTTTGATCCTTGTTCAGAGAAAAATAAAAAAAATAGTGAAAAAATAAACAAGTTTGATTCCTACTAGTGCCTTTTGGAAAATCAGGAAAAAATTCAGGAAAAAGGAGAATTCCGGGTTATTTGCTTGTTCTGTGCGTTCTTTCCACCGTCCTTTGTTTTCACCTTGTTGCGCTACGTCTCGACATGTCTTAGCCAGCAGCTGTGATTTGTACTTTGGATCCGGATTGAACAATCGCTAATCTGCACTCGTTAATTGCTAATCCTCACTGTCATATTGTGTGCCTACCCATGGCTCCACATATTCTTCTGTCAAAACAGGTTCATCTTGCAACTGTTACCCATGCTCAACAACAGATTGCTTCGCCTTGTTTGGTTTCATCAAAATTGCCAAAAAATTGAGGAAAACAAAGAAAAAATTGTCAAAGTTTTTGTACGCTTTTCAGAGAACGTGCTGTATCTCTGTAGACCACATCCCACCTCAGTTGTAGGTGCCAATTTTTGTGGTTGCATCTTTTTTGATCCTTGTTCAGAGAAAAATAAAAAAAATGGTGAAAAAATAAAAAAGTTTGGTTCCTACTAGTGCCTTTTGGAAAAATTAGGGAAAAATTCAGGAAAAAGGAAAATTCTGGTTTATTTGATTGTTCTGTGCGTTCTTGCCATCGTCCTTTGTTTTCACCTTGTTGCTCTACGTCTCGACAGGTCTTAGCCAGCAGCTATGATTTGTATTTTGGATTCGGATTGAACAATCGCTAATCTGCACTCGTTAATTGCTAATCCTTGCTGTCATATTGTGTGCCTACCCATAGCTCCACATATTCTTCTATCTGCACAGGTTCATCTTGCAACTATTACCCACGCTCAACAACAGATTGCTTCGCCCTGTTTGGTTTCATTAAATTGTCAAAAAAATTCAGGAAAATAAAGAAAAAATATATCAAAGTTTTTGCACGCTTTTCAGAAAAAGTGCTGTATTTCTGTAGACCACATCCCACCTCAGTTGTAGGTGCCAATTTTTGTGGTTGCATCTTTTTTTGTCCTTGTTCAGAGAAAAATAAAAAAATAGTGAAAAAAATAAAAAAGTTTGATTCCTACTGGTTCCTTTTGGAAAAAACAGGGAACAATTTAGGAAAAGGAAAATTCTGGGTTATTTGCTTGTTCTGTGTGTTCTTTTCATCGTCCTTTGTTTTCACCTTGTTGCGCTATGTCTCGACACGTCTTAGCCAGCAGCTGTGATTTGTACTTTAGATCAAGATTGAACCATCGCTAACCTGCACTTGTAAATTGCTAATCCTTGCGGTCATCTTGTGTGTCTACCCATAGCTCCATATATTCTTCTATCAGCACAAGTTCATCTTGCAACTGTTACCCACGCTCAACAGCAGATTGCTTCACCTTGTTTGGTTTCATAAAAATTGCCAAAAAATTTATGAAAATAAAGAAAAAAAATATCAAAGTTTTTGCACGCTTTTCAGAGAACGTGCTGTATTTCTGTAAACCACATCCCACCTCAGTTGTAGGTGCCAATTTTTGTGGTTACGTCTTTTTTATCCTTGTTCAGAGAAAAATAAAAAAATAGTGAAAAAATAAAAAAGTTTGATTCCTACTAGTGCCTTTTGGAAAAATCAGGGAAAAATTCAGGAAAAAGGAAAATTCTGGGTTATTTGGTTATTCTGTGCGTTCTTTCAATCGTCCTTTGTTTTCACCTTGTTGCGCTACGTCTCGACACGTCTTAGCTAGCAGCTGTGATTTGTACTTTGGATCCGGATTGAACAATCGCTAATCTGTACTCGTTAATTGTTAATCCTTGCTGTCATATTGTGTGCCTACCCATAGCTCCATATATTCTTCTATCAGCACAGGTTCATCTTGCAACTGTTACCCACGCTCAACAACAGATTGCTTCGCCCTTTATGGTTTCATCAAAATTGCCAAAACATTCAGAAAAATAAAGAAAAAAAATTGTCAAAGTTTTTGCACGCTTTTCAGAGAACGTGCTATATCTCTGTAGACCGCATCCCACCTAAGTTGTAGGTGCCAATTTTTATGGATGCATCTTTTCTGATCCTTGTTCAGAGAAAAATAACAAAAATAGTAAAAAAATAAAAAAGTTTGATTCCTACCGGTGCCTTTTGGAAAATCAGGGAAGAATTCAGGAAAAAGGAAAATTCCGGGTTATTTGCTTGTTCTGTGCATTCTTTCCGTCGTCCTTTGTTTTCACCTTGTTGCGCTACGTCTCGACACGTCTTAGCCAGCAGCTATGATTTGTACTTTGGATCCGGATTGAACAATCGCTAATCTGCACTCGTTAATTGCTAATCCTTGCTGTCATATTGTGTGCCTACCCATAGCTCCACATATTCTTCTATCAGCACAGGTTCATCTTGCAATTGTTACCCACGCTCAACAACAGATTGCTTCGCCCTCTATGGTTTCATCAAAATTGCCAAAAAATTCAGGAAAACAAAGAAAAAAATTGTCAAAGTTTTGGCATGCTTTTCAAAGAACGTGCTATATCTCTGTAGACCACATCCCACCTTAGTTGTAGGTGCCAATTTTTGTGGTTGCGTCTTTTTTTATCCTTGTTCAGAGAAAAATAAAAAAAATAGTGAAAAATAAAAAAAGTTTGATTCCTAGTGGTGCCTTTTGAAAAATCAGGGAAAAATTCAGGAAAAAGGAAAATTCCGGGTTATTTGCTTGTTCTGTGCATTCTTTCCGTCGTCCTTTGTTTTCACCTTGTTGCGCTACGTCTCGACACGTCTTAGCCAGCAGCTGTGATTTGTACTTTGGATCCGGATTGAACAATCGCTAATCTGCACTCGTTAATTGCTAATCCTTGCTGTCATATTGTGTGCCTACCCATAGCTCCACATATTGCTCTATCGGCACACGTTCATCTTGTAACTGTTACCCATGCTCAACAACAGATTGCTTTGCCCTATTTGGTTTTATGAAAATTGCCAAAAATATTCAGGAAAATAAAGAAAAAAATTATCAAAGTATTTGCATGCTTTTTAGAGAACGTGCTGTATTTCTGTAGACCACATCCCACCTCAGCTGTAGGTGCCAATTTTTGTGGTTGCATCTTTTTTGATCCTTGTTCAGAGAAAAATAAAAATAGTGAAAAAATAAACAAGTTTGATTCCTACTAGTGCCTTTTGGAAAATCAGGAAAAAATTCAGGAAAAAGGAGAATTCCGGGTTATTTGCTTGTTCTGTGCGTTCTTTCCATCGTCCTTTGTTTTCACCTTGTTGCGCTACGTCTCGACATGTCTTAGCCAGCAGCTGTGATTTGTACTTTGGATCCGGATTGAACAATCGCTAATCTGCACTCGTTCATTGCTAATCCTCACTGTCATATTGTGTGCCTACCCATAGCTCCACATATTCTTCTGTCAACACAGGTTCATCTTGCAACTGTTACCCATGCTCAACAACAGATTGCTTCGCCCTGTTTGGTTTCATCAAAATTGCCAAAGAATTGAGGAAAACAAAGAAAAATTTGTCAAAGTTTTTGTACGCTTTTCAGAGAACGTGCTGTATCTCTGTAGACCACATCCCACCTCAGTTGTAG
Organism: Saccharum spontaneum; assembly: GCA_022457205.1. Taxonomy (NCBI): domain Eukaryota; kingdom Viridiplantae; phylum Streptophyta; class Magnoliopsida; order Poales; family Poaceae; genus Saccharum; species Saccharum spontaneum. Next base: position 1,250,744 of record CM039594.1, on the reverse strand, counting down.
GTGCCAATTTTTGTGGTTGCATCTTTTTTGATCCTTGTTCAGAGAAAAATAAAAAAAATGGTGAAAAAATAAAAAAGTTTGGTTCCTACTAGTGCCTTTTGGAAAAATTAGGGAAAAATTCAGGAAAAAGGAAAATTCCGGTTTATTTGATTGTTCTGTGCGTTCTTGCCATCGTCCTTTGTTTTCACCTTGTTGCGCTACGTCTCGACACGTCTTAGCCAGCAGCTATGATTTGTATTTTGGATTCGGATTGAACAATCGCTAATCTGCACTCGTTAATTGCTAATCCTTGCTGTCATATTGTGTGCCTACCCATAGCTCCACATATTCTTCTATCTACACAGGTTCATCTTGCAACTATTACCCACGCTCAACAACAGATTGCTTCGCCCTATTTGGTTTCATTAAATTGTCAAAAAAATTCAGGAAAATAAAGAAAAAATATATCAAAGTTTTTGCACGCTTTTCAGAAAAAGTGCTGTATTTCTATAGACCACATCCCACCTCAGTTGTAGGTGCCAATTTTTGTGGTTGAATCTTTTTTGGTCCTTGTTCAGAGAAAAATAAAAAAATAGTGAAAAAAATAAAAAAGTTTGATTCCTACTGGTTCCTTTTGGAAAAAACAGGGAAAAATTTAGGAAAAGGAAAATTCCGGGTTATTTGCTTGTTCTGTGTGTTCTTTTCATCGTCCTTTGTTTTCACCTTGTTGCGCTATGTCTCGACACGTCTTAGCCAGCAGCTGTGATTTGTACTTTGGATCAGGATTGAACCATCGCTAACCTGCACTTGTAAATTGCTAATCCTTGCGGTCATCTTGTGTGTCTACCCATAGCTCCACATATTGTTCTATCAGCACAAGTTCATCTTGCAACTGTTACCCACGCTCAACAGCAGATTGCTTCGCCCTGTTTGGTTTCATAAAAATTGCAAAAAAATTCAGGAAAATAAAGAAAAAAAATATCAAAGTTTTTGCACGCTTTTTAGAGAACGTGTTGTATTTCTGTAGACCACATCCCACCTCAGTTGTAGGTGCCAATTTTTGTGGTTGCGTCTTTTTTTATCCTTGTTCATAGAAAAATAAAAAAATAGTGAAAAAATAAAAAAGTTTGATTCCTACTAGTGTCTTTTGGAAAATCAGGGAAACATTCAGGAAAAAGGAAAATTCTGGGTTATTTGCTTGTTCTATGCGTTCTTTCAATCGTCCTTTGTTTTCACCTTGTTGCGCTACGTCTCGACATGTCTTAGCTAGCAGCTGTGATTTGTACTTTGGATCCGGATTGAACATTTGCTAATCTGTACTCGTTAATTGCTAATCCTTGCTGTCATATTGTGTGCCTACCCATAGCTCCACATATTCTTCTATCAGCACAGGTTCATCTTGCAACTGTTACCCATGCTCAACAACAGATTGCTTCGCCCTCTATGGTTTCATCAAAATTGCCAAAAAAATTCAGGAAAACAGAAAAAAAATTGTCAAAGTTTTTGCATGCTTTTCAGAGAACGTGCTGTATTTCTGTAGACCACATCCCACCTCAGTTGTAGGTGCCAATTTTTGTGGTTGCATCTTTTTTGATCCTTGTTCAGAGAAAAATAAAAAAAATGGTGAAAAAATAAAAAAGTTTGGTTCCTACTAGTGCCTTTTGGAAAAATTAGGGAAAAATTCAGGAAAAAGGAAAATTCCGGTTTATTTGATTGTTCTGTGCGTTCTTGCCATCGTCCTTTGTTTTCACCTTGTTGCGCTACGTCTCGACACGTCTTAGCCAGCAGCTATGATTTGTATTTTGGATTCGGATTGAACAATCGCTAATCTGCACTCGTTAATTGCTAATCCTTGCTGTCATATTGTGTGCCTACCCATAGCTCCACATATTCTTCTATCTACACAGGTTCATCTTGCAACTATTACCCACGCTCAACAACAGATTGCTTCGCCCTATTTGGTTTCATTAAATTGTCAAAAAAATTCAGGAAAATAAAGAAAAAATATATCAAAGTTTTTGCACGCTTTTCAGAAAAAGTGTTGTATTTCTATAGACCACATCCCACCTCAGTTGTAGGTGCCAATTTTTGTGGTTGCATCTTTTTTGGTCCTTGTTCAGAGAAAAATAAAAAAATAGTGAAAAAAATAAAAAAGTTTGATTCCTACTGGTTCCTTTTGGAAAAAACAGGGAAAAATTTAGGAAAAGGAAAATTCCGGGTTATTTGCTTGTTCTGTGTGTTCTTTTCATCGTCCTTTGTTTTCACCTTGTTGCGCTATGTCTCGACACGTCTTAGCCAGCAGCTGTGATTTGTACTTTGGATCAGGATTGAACCATCGCTAACCTGCACTTGTAAATTGCTAATCCTTGCGGTCATCTTGTGTGTCTACCCATAGCTCCACATATTGTTCTATCAGCACAAGTTCATCTTGCAACTGTTACCCACGCTCAACAGCAGATTGCTTCGCCCTGTTTGGTTTCATAAAAATTGCAAAAAAATTCAGGAAAATAAAGAAAAAAAATATCAAAGTTTTTGCACGCTTTTTAGAGAACGTGTTGTATTTCTGTAGACCACATCCCACCTCAGTTGTAGGTGCCAATTTTTGTGGTTGCGTCTATTTTTATCCTTGTTCATAGAAAAATAAAAAAATAGTGAAAAAATAAAAAAGTTTGATTCCTACTAGTGTCTTTTGGAAAATCAGGGAAACATTCAGGAAAAAGGAAAATTCTGGGTTATTTGCTTGTTCTATGCGTTCTTTCAATCGTCCTTTGTTTTCACCTTGTTGCGCTACGTCTCGACATGTCTTAGCTAGCAGCTGTGATTTGTACTTTGGATCCGGATTGAACATTTGCTAATCTGTACTCGTTAATTGCTAATCCTTGCTGTCATATTGTGTGCCTACCCATAGCTCCACATATTCTTCTATCAGCACAGGTTCATCTTGCAACTGTTACCCATGCTCAACAACAGATTGCTTCGCCCTCTATGGTTTCATCAAAATTGCCAAAAAAATTCAGGAAAACAGAAAAAAAATTGTCAAAGTTTTTGCATGCTTTTCAGAGAACGTGCTGTATTTCTGTAGACCACATCCCACCTCAGTTGTAGGTGCCAATTTTTGTGGTTGCATCTTTTTTGATCCTTGTTCAGAGAAAAATAAAAAAAATGGTGAAAAAATAAAAAAGTTTGGTTCCTACTAGTGCCTTTTGGAAAAATTAGGGAAAAATTCAGGAAAAAGGAAAATTCCGATTTATTTGATTGTTCTGTGCGTTCTTGCCATCGTCCTTTGTTTTCACCTTGTTGCGCTACGTCTCGACACGTCTTAGCCAGCAGCTATGATTTGTATTTTGGATTCGGATTGAACAATCGCTAATCTGCACTCGTTAATTGCTAATCCTTGCTGTCATATTGTGTGCCTACCCATAGCTCCACATATTCTTCTATCTACACAGGTTCATCTTGCAACTATTACCCACGCTCAACAACAGATTGCTTCGCCCTATTTGGTTTCATTAAATTGTCAAAAAAATTCAGGCAAATAAAGAAAAAATATATCAAAGTTTTTGCACGCTTTTCAGAAAAAGTGCTGTATTTCTATAGACCACATCCCACCTCAGTTGTAGGTGCCAATTTTTGTGGTTGCATCTTTTTTGGTCCTTGTTCATAGAAAAATAAAAAAATAGTGAAAAAAATAAAAAAGTTTGATTCCTACTGGTTCCTTTTGGAAAAAACAGGAAAAAATTTAGGAAAAGGAAAATTCCGGGTTATTTGCTTGTTCTGTGTGTTCTTTTCATCGTCCTTTGTTTTCACCTTGTTGCGCTATGTCTCGACACGTCTTAGCCAGCAGCTGTGATTTGTACTTTGGATCAGGATTGAACCATCGCTAACCTGCACTTGTAAATTGCTAATCCTTGCGGTCATCTTGTGTGTCTACCCATAGCTCCACATATTGTTCTATCAGCACAAGTTCATCTTGCAACTGTTACCCACGCTCAACAGCAGATTGCTTCGCCCTGTTTGGTTTCATAAAAATTGCAAAAAAATTCAGGAAAATAAAGAAAAAAAATATCAAAGTTTTTGCACGCTTTTTAGAGAACGTGTTGTATTTCTGTAGACCACATCCCACCTCAGTTGTAGGTGCCAATTTTTGTGGTTGCGTCTTTTTTTATCCTTGTTCATAGAAAAATAAAAAAATAGTGAAAAAATAAAAAAGTTTGATTCCTACTAGTGTCTTTTGGAAAATCAGGGAAACATTCAGGAAAAAGGAAAATTCTGGGTTATTTGCTTGTTCTATGCGTTCTTTCAATCGTCCTTTGTTTTCACCTTGTTGCGCTACGTCTCGACATGTCTTAGCTAGCAGCTGTGATTTGTACTTTGGATCCGGATTGAACATTTGCTAATCTGTACTCGTTAATTGCTAATCCTTGCTGTCATATTGTGTGCCTACCCATAGCTCCACATATTCTTCTATCAGCACAGGTTCATCTTGCAACTGTTACCCATGCTCAACAACAGATTGCTTCGCCCTCTATGGTTTCATCAAAATTGCCAAAAAAATTCAGGAAAACAGAAAAAAAATTGTCAAAGTTTTTGCATGCTTTTCAGAGAACGTGCTGTATTTCTGTAGACCACATCCCACCTCAGTTGTAGGTGCCAATTTTTGTGGTTGCATCTTTTTTGATCCTTGTTCAGAGAAAAATAAAAAAAATGGTGAAAAAATAAAAAAGTTTGGTTCCTACTAGTGCCTTTTGGAAAAATTAGGGAAAAATTTAGGAGAAAGGAAAATTCCGGTTTATTTGATTGTTCTGTGCGTTCTTGCCATCGTCCTTTGTTTTCACCTTGTTGCGCTACGTCTCGACACGTCTTAGCCAGCAGCTATGATTTGTATTTTGGATTCGGATTGAACAATCGCTAATCTGCACTCGTTAATTGCTAATCCTTGCTGTCATATTGTGTGCCTACCCATAGCTCCACATATTCTTCTATCTGCACAGGTTCATCTTGCAACTATTACCCACGCTCAACAATAGATTGCTTCGCCCTGTTTGGTTTCATTAAATTGTCAAAAAAAATTCAGGATAATAAAGAAAAAATATATCAAAGTTTTTGCACGCTTCTCAGAAAAAGTGCTGTATTTCTGTAGACCACATCCCACCTCAGTTGTAGGTGCCACTTTTTGTGGTTGCATCTTTTTTGGTCCTTGTTCAGAGAAAAATAAAAAAATAGTGAAAAAAATAAAAAAGTTTGATTCGTACTGGTTCCTTTTGGAAAAAACAGGGAAAAATTTAGGAAAAGGAAAATTCCGGGTTATTTGCTTGTTCTGTGTGTTCTTTTCATCGTCCTTTGTTTTCACCTTGTTGCGCTATGTCTCGACACGTCTTAGCCAGCAGCTGTGATTTGTACTTTGGATCAGGATTGAACCATCGCTAACCTGCACTTGTAAATTGCTAATCCTTGCGGTCATCTTGTGTGTCTACCCATAGCTCCACATATTCTTCTATCAGCACAAGTTCATCTTGCAACTGTTACCCACGCTCAACAGCATATTGCTTCGCCCTGTTTGGTTTCATAAAAATTGCAAAAAAATTCTGGAAAATAAAGAAAAAAATATCTAAGTTTTTGCACGCTTTTTAGAGAACGTGCTGTATTTCTGTAGACCACATCCCACCTCAGTTGTAGGTGCCAATTTTTGTGGTTGCGTCTTTTTTTATCCTTGTTCATAGAAAAATAAAAAAATAGTGAAAAAATAAAAAAGTTTGTTTCCTACTAGTGTCTTTTGGAAAATCAGGGAAAAATTCAGGAAAAAGGAAAATTCTGGGTTATTTGCTTGTTCTATGCGTTCTTTCAATCGTCCTTTGTTTTCACCTTGTTGCGCTACGTCTCGACATGTCTTAGCTAGCAGCTGTGATTTGTACTTTGGATCCGGATTGAACAATTGCTAATCTGTACTCGTTAATTGCTAATCCTTGCTGTCATATTGTGTGCCTACCCATAGCTCCACATATTCTTCTATCAGCACAGGTTCATCTTGCAACTGTTACCCATGCTCAACAACAGATTGCTTCGCCCTCTATGGTTTCATCAAAATTGCCAAAAAAATTCAGGAAAACAGAAAAAAAATTGTCAAAGTTTTTGCATGCTTTTCAGAGAACGTGCTGTATTTCTGTAGACCACATCCCACCTCAGTTGTAGGTGCCAATTTTTGTGGTTGCATCTTTTTTGATCCTTGTTCAGAGAAAAATAAAAAAATTAGTGAAAAAAATAAAAAAGTTTGATTCCTACTGGTGCCTTTTGGAAAAAATAGGGAAAAATTCAGGAAAAGGAAAATTTCGGGTTATTTGCTTATTCTGTGCGTTCTTTTCATCGTCCTTTGTTTTCACCTTGTTGCGCTATGTCTTGACACGTCTTAGTCAGTAGCTGTGATTTATACTTTGGATCAGGATTGAACAATCGCTAATCTGCACTTGTTAATTGCTAATCCTTGCGGTCATATTGTGTGCCTACCCATAGCTCCACATATTCTTCTATCAACACAAGTTCATCTTGCAACTGTTACCCACGCTCAACAGCAGATTGCTTCGCCCTGTTTGGTTTCATAAAAATTGCAAAAAAATTCAGGAAAATAAAGAAAAAAATATCAAAGTTTTTGCACGCTTTTTAGAGAACGTGTTGTATTTCTGTAGACCACATCCCACCTCAGTTGTAGGTACCAATTTTTGTGGTTGCGTCTTTTTTTATCCTTGTTCATAGAAAAATAAAAAAATAGTGAAAAAATAAAAAAGTTTGATTCCTACTAGTATCTTTTGGAAAATCAGGGAAAAATTCAGGAAAAAGGAAAATTCTGGGTTATTTGCTTGTTCTATGCGTTCTTTCAATCGTCCTTTGTTTTCACCTTGTTGCGCTACGTCTCGACATGTCTTAGCTAGCAGCTGTGATTTGTACTTTGGATCCGGATTGAACAATTGCTAATCTGTACTCGTTAATTGCTAATCCTTGCTGTCATATTGTGTGCCTACCCATAGCTCCACATATTCTTCTATCAGCACAGGTTCATCTTGCAACTGTTACCCATGCTCAAAAACAGATTGCTTCGCCCTCTATGGTTTCATCAAAATTGCCAAAAAAATTCAGGAAAACAGAAAAAAAATTGTCAAAGTTTTTGCATGCTTTTCAGAGAACGTTCTGTATTTCTGTAGACCACATCCCACCTCAGTTGTAGGTGCCAATTTTTGTGGTTGCATCTTTTTTGATCCTTGTTCAGAGAAAAATAAAAAAATGGTGACAAAATAAAAAAGTTTGGTTCCTACTAGTGCCTTTTGGAAAAATTAGGGAAAAATTTAGGAAAAAGGAAAATTCTGGTTTATTTGATTGTTCTGTGCGTTCTTGCCATCGTCCTTTGTTTTCACCTTGTTGCGCTACGTCTCGACACGTCTTAGCCAGCAGCTATGATTTGTATTTTGGATTCGGATTGAACAATCGCTAATCTGCACTCGTTAATTGCTAATCCTTGCTGTCATATTGTGTGCCTACCCATAGCTCCACATATTCTTCTATCTGCACAGGTTCATCTTGCAACTATTACCCACGCTCAACAACAGATTGCTTCGCCCTGTTTGGTTTCATTAAATTGTCAAAAAATTCAGGAAAATAAAGAAAAAATATATCAAAGTTTTTGCACGCTTTTCAGAAAAAGTGCTGTATTTCTGTAGACCACATCCCACCTCAGTTGTAGGTGCCACTTTTTGTGGTTGCATCTTTTTTGGTCCTTGTTCAGAGAAAAATAAAAAAAATAGTGAAAAAAATAAAAAAGTTTGATTCCTACTGGTTCCTTTTGGAAAAAACAGGGAAAATTTAGGAAAAGGAAAATTCCGGGTTATTTGCTTGTTCTGTGTGTTCTTTTCATCGTCCTTTGTTTTCACCTTGTTGCGCTATGTCTCGACACGTCTTAGCCAGCAGCTGTGATTTGTACTTTGGATCAGGATTGAACCAACGCTAACCTGCACTTGTAAATTGCTAATCCTTGCGGTCATCTTGTGTGTCTACCAATAGCTCCACATATTCTTCTATCAGCACAAGTTCATCTTGCAACTGTTACCCACGCTCAACAGCAGATTGCTTCGCCCTGTTTGGTTTCATAAAAATTGCAAAAAAATTTAGGAAAATAAAGAAAAAAAATATCAAAGTTTTTGCACGCTTTTTAGAGAACGTGTTGTATTTCTGTAGACCACATCCCACCTCAGTTGTAGGTGCCAATTTTTGTGGTTGCGTCTTTTTTTATCCTTGTTCATAGAAAAATAAAAAAATAGTGAAAAAATAAAAAAGTTTGATTCCTACTAGTGTCTTTTGGAAAATCAGGGAAAAATTCAGGAAAAAGGAAAATTCTGGGTTATTTGCTTGTTCTATGCATTCTTTCAATCGTCCTTTGTTTTCACCTTGTTGCGCTACGTCTCGACATGTCTTAGCTAGCAGCTGTGATTTGTACTTTGGATCCGGATTGAACAATTGCTAATCTGTACTCGTTAATTGCTAATCCTTGCTGTCATATTGTGTGCCTACCCATAGCTCCACATATTCTTCTATCAGCACAGGTTCATCTTGCAACTGTTACCCATGCTCAACAACAGATTGCTTCGCCCTCTATGGTTTCATCAAAATTGCCAAAAAAATTCAGGAAAACAGAAAAAAAAATTGTCAAAGTTTTTGCATGCTTTTTAGAGAACGTGCTGTATTTCTGTAGACCACATCCCACCTCAGTTGTAGGTGCCAATTTTTGTGGTTGCATCTTTTTTGATCCTTGTTCAGAGAAAAATAAAAAAATTAGTGAAAAAAATAAAAAAGTTTGATTCCTACTGGTGCCTTTTGGAAAAAACAGGGAAAAATTCAGGAAAAGGAAAATTTCGGGTTATTTGCTTATTCTGTGCGTTCTTTTCATCGTCCTTTGTTTTCACCTTGTTGCGCTATGTCTCGACACGTCTTAGTCAGTAGCTGTGATTTATACTTTGGATCAGGATTGAACAATCGCTAATCTGCACTTGTTAATTGCTAATCCTTGCGGTCATATTGTGTGCCTACCCATAGCTCCACATATTCTTCTATCAACACAAGTTCATCTTGCAACTGTTACCCACGCTCAACAGCAGATTGCTTCGCCCTGTTTGGTTTCATAAAAATTGCAAAAAAATTCAGGAAAATAAAGAAAAAAAATATCAAAGTTTTTGCACGCTTTTCAGAGAACGTGTTGTATTTCTGTAGACCACATCCCACCTCAGTTGTTGGTGCCAATTTTTGTGGTTGCGTCTTTTTTTATCCTTGTTCAGAGAAAAATAAAAAAATAGTGAAAAAATAAAAAAGTTTGATTCCTACTAGTGCCTTTTGGAAAAATCAGGGAAAAATTCAGGAAAAAGGAAAATTCTGGGTTATTTGCTTGTTCTGTGCATTCTTTCAATCGTCCTTTGTTTTCACCTTGTTGCGCTACTTGTCGACATGTCTTAGCTAGCAGCTGTGATTTGTACTTTGGATCCGGATTGAACAATCGCTAATCTGCACTCGTTAATCGCTAATCCTTGCTGTCATATTGTGTGCCTACCCATAGCTCCACATATTCTTCTATCTGCACAGGTTCATCTTGCAACTATTACCCACGCTCAACAATAGATTGCTTCGCCCTGTTTGGTTTCATTAAATTGTCAAAAAAAATTCAGGATAATAAAGAAAAAATATATCAAAGTTTTTGCACGCTTCTCAGAAAAAGTGCTGTATTTCTGTAGACCACATCCCACCTCAGTTGTAGGTGCCACTTTTTGTGGTTGCATCTTTTTTGGTCCTTGTTCAGAGAAAAATAAAAAATAGTGAAAAAAATAAAAAAGTTTGATTCGTACTGGTTCCTTTTGGAAAAAACAGGGAAAAATTTAGGAAAAGGAAAATTCCGGGTTATTTGCTTGTTCTGTGTGTTCTTTTCATCGTCCTTTGTTTTCACCTTGTTGCGCTATGTCTCGACACGTCTTAGCCAGCAGCTGTGATTTGTACTTTGGATCAGGATTGAACCATCGCTAACCTGCACTTGTAAATTGCTAATCCTTGCGGTCATCTTGTGTGTCTACCCATAGCTCCACATATTCTTCTATCAGCACAAGTTCATCTTGCAACTGTTACCCACGCTCAACAGCATATTGCTTCGCCCTGTTTGGTTTCATAAAAATTGCAAAAAAATTCTGGAAAATAAAGAAAAAAAATATCAAAGTTTTTGCACGCTTTTTAGAGAACGTGCTGTATTTCTGTAGACCACATCCCACCTCAGTTGTAGGTGCCAATTTTTGTGGTTGCGTCTTTTTTTATCCTTGTTCATAGAAAAATAAAAAAATAGTGAAAAAATAAAAAAGTTTGATTCCTACTAGTGTCTTTTGGAAAATCAGGGAAAAATTCAGGAAAAAGGAAAATTCTGGGTTATTTGCTTGTTCTATGCGTTCTTTCAATCGTCCTTTGTTTTCACCTTGTTGCGCTACGTCTCGACATGTCTTAGCTAGCAGCTGTGATTTGTACTTTGGATCCGGATTGAACAATTGCTAATCTGTACTCGTTAATTGCTAATCCTTGCTGTCATATTGTGTGCCTACCCATAGCTCCACATATTCTTCTATCAGCACAGGTTCATCTTGCAACTGTTACCCATGCTCAACAACAGATTGCTTCGCCCTCTATGGTTTCATCAAAATTGCCAAAAAAATTCAGGAAACAGAAAAAAAATTGTCAAAGTTTTTGCATGCTTTTCAGAGAACGTGCTGTATTTCTGTAGACCACATCCCACCTCAGTTGTAGGTGCCAATTTTTGTGGTTGCATCTTTTTTGATCCTTGTTCAGAGAAAAATAAAAAATTAGTGAAAAAAATAAAAAGTTTGATTCCTACTGGTGCCTTTTGGAAAAAATAGGGAAAAATTCAGGAAAAGGAAAATTTCGGGTTATTTGCTTATTCTGTGCGTTCTTTTCATCGTCCTTTGTTTTCACCTTGTTGCGCTATGTCTTGACAGTCTTAGTCAGTAGCTGTGATTTATACTTTGGATCAGGTTTGAAGAATCGCTAATCTGCACTTGTTAATTGCTAATCCTTGCGGTCATATTGTGTGCCTACCCATAGCTCCACATATTCTTCTATCAACACAAGTTCATCTTGCAACTGTTACCCACGCTCAACAGCAGATTGCTTCGCCCTGTTTGGTTTCATAAAAATTGCAAAAAAATTCAGGAAAATAAAGAAAAAAATATCAAAGTTTTTGCACGCTTTTTAGAGAACGTGTTGTATTTCTGTAGACCACATCCCACCTCAGTTGTAGGTACCAATTTTTGTGGTTGCGTCTTTTTTTATCCTTGTTCATAGAAAAATAAAAAATAGTGAAAAAATAAAAAGTTTGATTCCTACTAGTATCTTTTGGAAATCAGGGAAAAATTCAGGAAAAAGGAAATTCTGGGTTATTTGCTTGTTCTATGCGTTCTTTCAATCGTCCTTTGTTTTCACCTTGTTGCGCTATGTCTCGACATGTCTTAGCTAGCAGCTGTGATTTGTACTTTGGATCCGGATTGAACAATTGCTAATCTGTACTCGTTAATTGCTAATCCTTGCTGTCATATTGTGTGCCTACCCATAGCTCCACATATTCTTCTATCAGCACAGGTTCATCTTGCAACTGTTACCCATGCTCAAAAACAGATTGCTTCGCCCTCTATGGTTTCATCAAAATTGCCAAAAAAATTCAGGAAAACAGAAAAAAAATTGTCAAAGTTTTTGCATGCTTTTCAGAGAACGTTCTGTATTTCTGTAGACCACATCCCACCTCAGTTGTAGGTGCCAATTTTTGTGGTTGCATCTTTTTTGATCCTTGTTCAGAGAAAAATAAAAAAATGGTGACAAAATAAAAAAGTTTGGTTCCTACTAGTGCCTTTTGGAAAAATTAGGGAAAAATTTAGGAAAAAGGAAAATTCTGGTTTATTTGATTGTTCTGTGCGTTCTTGCCATCGTCCTTTGTTTTCACCTTGTTGCGCTACGTCTCGACACGTCTTAGCCAGCAGCTATGATTTGTATTTTGGATTCGGATTGAACAATCGCTAATCTGCACTCGTTAATTGCTAATCCTTGCTGTCATATTGTGTGCCTACCCATAGCTCCACATATTCTTCTATCTGCACAGGTTCATCTTGCAACTATACCCACGCTCAACAACAGATTGCTTCGCCCTGTTTGGTTTCATTAAATTGTCAAAAAAATTCAGGAAAATAA